>MU674942.1:11569-48929 GCA_026770625.1 Nicotiana glauca
TGCTCAGCTCATTGACATTTTAAATATCATTTAAATCTCGAGTTGAGTATAAACGTAGCTGAGTTCACAAGATAATATAATCCAATTGGACTGAATTCAATAATATTTCAAATTTGTGAGGAAAAATAGTGATGTAAATTCACAAAAGATTTTAGATAATTGGCACAAGGCCCAAGTTTGGCAATAAGCCCAAGTCATGATAAAAATCAATAATTCTTTATCAAATACGCGGTAAAAATCAACAACCGGGACGGACCAAGTCACAATCCCCAATGGTGCTCTACCCCACGCTCATACCTAGCGTGCAAGTCACCACAATATAGCACTATGATGTGCAAGTCCGGGGTTTCAAACTCTCAGGACATCATTTACAAGTATTACCTACCTCGAACCGGCAAAATCTCTAGCCCGCGACGCCTTTTCCTCTCAAACCGGCCTCCACGCGCGTCAAATCTAACCAAAGTCAGTCCAAATATATCACAATATGCTAATGGGACATAACCTAATCGAAAGAACTCAAAAAATACTAAAAATCACGAAATTGGCAAAACCCGAGCCCTGGGCCCACTTCTCAAAAAATTATGAAATTTACATTTACGGAATCCTCGTCTCGCCACAAGTCCGTACATACAAATAATTGCCAATTTGGACCACAAATGGCCCCTCAAATCCTAAATTTAAAATTTTTGCTCCAAGCCCTAATTTCTTATAATTTGGCTATATTTTCATGAATTTCAAGGATGATTGCACGATAAAATCATGTATTTAGTTCATAGGACTTACCTCCAATCACTTCCCATCAAAACCCCTACAATTCCCGTCCAAAAGCTCTCAAGAATGACCAACAATGGTGGAAAAATGGGTTGGGTTCGCGGATGAAATATTTTTAACATTCTGTCCGGGTACTGTAGCTAACACTATGTGATCGCATTAGAGCTCCTGCGATCGTATAGAACAAAATTCCCGGGCACTGTAGCTAACTCTATGTGATTGCATAGAACAAAAATCCTGGGTACTGTAGCTAACACTATGCGATCGCATTAGAGCATTGCGATCGCATAGAACAAAATTTTGGGTACTGTAGCTAACCCTCTGTGATTGCATAGAACAAATTTCCAGGGTCTCAAATTACTCTATGCAATCGCAACACTCCCTATGCGATCGCATAGCACAACCAAACAGCCCACATAATTCCTTCTCTGCGATCGCATAGAACAAAAGTTCTCTGCAATTTTTCTGCTGCATTTTTCAACTCAAAAATTCCCGTTAGCCATCCGAAATCACCCTGAGGCCCTCGGGACCTTAACCAAAAGCACAGATATGTTCTACTACCTCATTCAAACTTGCTCGGATCATCAAAATGCCATCGTTAACATCAAAATCCTCATTTTTCATCAAATCAAAGTCTAAGTTTCTTAAAAACTTCCGAATTGCACATTCGATCAAAAACCCGACCAAATGACGTCCGAATGACCTGAAAATTTGCAGACATATCCAAAATCACCTAATGGAGCCATTAAAACTTTCGGAATTCTATTCCAACTCCCAGATCAAAATATCACCTATCAACCGGAAATCGCCAAAATAGTAACTTCGCCAAAATAGGCTAACTTCTTCACCGGACCTCCAAAATTACTTCCGATTGCGCTCCTAAGCCTTAAATCATCACCCGAAGCTAACCGAATCATCAGAATTCAATTCCGAGCCCTCTAACTCACAAGTCAACATCCGATTGACTTTTCCAATTTAAGTCTTCTTAAAAGAGACTAAGTGCCTCATTTCTTATCAAAATTGCTCCAATTAAATTCTAACGCACTCAATACCGATAATGAATCATAAAGCAATACAATAAACGGAGTGGTAACTCACGTGACGACGGGTCAGGTCGTCACATGAATCCACTTAAGTGGTTACGTAACACTATAAGAAATTTGATTTTTAGCGACCAGTTTTTAATGAAAGGACTTGAATCCAGTCGTTATAAGTGTACTAATCACGACTAATTTTTTTCTCCAGTTGTTAGAGCTAATTTTAGTTCAGCATTAATGAGTAGAAAATATTTGCTCCTTTAAAAGTATAAAATCCGGTCGTAAAACTAAATTAATCAACAAACATTAAGGTGCTCCTTTTCTGTAACGACCCGGCCGGTCGTTTTGAGCTTTTGCACTTTGATCGCTAGTTCTCTGGCATGAATTTCCCCGTATAATGCATTATGACTGATGTAGATTGTTGGTTTTGGTTTTCAGGAAAATCGGAATGAATTTGAAAGAACAGTCTCAGTTGAAAGCTTTGAATTTGAAAGGTTTGACCAAGAGTTGACTTAATTGTATATGAGTTCGGATTGGAATTTTTATGATTTGGCTAGCTCCGTTAGGTTATTTATGACATAGGAGCGCGATCGGAATGCATTTTGGAAGTCCGTGGAAGGATTTGGCTTGAATTGGCAAGGTTAGTATTTTGGCGAATTCCGGTTGATTGGTGAGATTTTAATCCGAGGGTCAGAATGGAATTCTGAGAGTTGCTGTAGTTTTGTTATGTCATTTGTAATGTGTGCGCAAAATATTAGGTCATTCGGACGTCGTTTGGTTGGATTTTTGATCGAAAGTGTATTTCGGAAGTTTTTGGAAACTTAGGCTCGAATTCAATGAATTTCGAGCAATTTGATATTTTTGAGGTGTTTTAATGATTGCAACAAGTTTGAATGAGGTTTTAGGGCGTGTTGGTATTTTTGGTTGATGTCCCGGGGGCCTCGGGTGAGTTTCGGATAGTCAATCGGACCATTTTTGGCATTTTGGAGTTGCAGATTTTCATATCAGCAGTTGCAGAAGAAATCGCCTTCGCGATCACGTGAAGTACCTCGCGATCGCGTAGAGGAATTTTTCGTTGCCCCAGGTTTGCTCTTCGCATTTGCAGTGATAGGTTCACATTCGCATAGTTTTGGAGGTGGAAGCTTTGCAATCGCGGTTGTGTGTACACGTTCGCGTATAAGGATTTGGGGACCCAGTTGATTTGTTCTCCGCGTTCGCATAGGCTGGTCCGCGTCCGCGTAAGTTTGGGAAAAAGAGCATCGCGTTCGCATTGGGTATTTTTGAAGCCTTGGATTTTTGTGCTTCGCGATCTCGTGGCCTTGGATTTTGGAGTGTTGGGCAGTATGTTTTAAGTCACCTTGTCCGCAATTTTAGGTCTATTTTCACCCATGGCTGCTCGTTTTTGGAGATTTTTGGAGAAGATGAAAGAGGGATTCAAGAGGAATCGACTTGAGGTAAGAATCTTGGTCTTAAAACTTGATTATATTGTGAAATCCACCTAGAAATTCATGGAAACTAAGCCTAAAAATTAAAGAACTAGGGCTTGAGATATTGGACTTTTGAATTGGGATTTGAAGGATCATTGGAGGTCGGAATTGAGAAATTTTGATATATAAGAACTTGTGGGAAGATGAGAAATCTAATAATGTAAAAATTTCTGAGTTTCGAGAAGTGGGACCGGGGCTCGGGTTTTGGTAATTTCGGAATTTGTGCACGTAATTGATTATTTTCGCTTGGGATTTGTTCCCTTAGCATGTTGTGATGTATTCACTTTGAGTTTGGGTAGATTCGATGCGTGTGAAGGCCGATTTAAGGAGCAAAGCCATCGCGAGCTAGAGATTTTGCCGGTTCGAGGTGAGTAATTGTGAGCACGTGATTTTTGCCCTATATGAGAATTACTTCCAAAAATGCAAAAAAATAAAATAGTTTTTGTTTGCTTGCAATTGTTGTGAATTTTGTGTTATTTTTCTTGCATTGTTTACGTCCGTCTGTACATTCTTTTGTTTAACTAATGAAAATATAAAAATAGGTCGCATTTGCATTTTTCGATTTAATTGTATAATTAGGAGTAATTAAGTTTTGTTTTACAAAAATGAAAAAATCACAAAAAATACGTACTTGGCATTTTTGGCATTTAATATCCAAAATTGTGTGATTTTATGTTTAATTAGGGCTTAATGTTGTGTGATAATAATTATTTGGAGTTAATTAGCATTTTTAGATAATTTTGGTTTTTGTAATTTAATCTAGGATTTTGGTTTTAAATTAGGAATTAAAGGAAAAGGAAGAAATGGAAAATAAAGAGAAAAACGGACAGGGCTTGTTTTAATTTGGACCAAAACCAGGCCCAAAAACTCATCCTTCACCGGTCCAGACCAGCCAGCCTCAGAGACGAGCGAAACGACGTAGTATGATGTTGAAACTGCGTCGTTTCGTCGTCTAAAATCTCAGCCGACCATTTAAACCCATCCAACGGTCCAGATCGTCCACCATATAACCTATATGTAGGCCAACCCGTGTCCATCTCCACAACCCGATCCATCCGCTTAACCAAAACGACCCCGTTTCATATGGGAAATGATCACAGCCGTTGGATTTTTATGATCCAAGGCTCAAGTCAATTCACCAATTTTAATACACCAGATACCTAAAATCAGAAAACCTAATTCATTCCCCTCATCTCTAAAAACTTCAGAAAACCTCTGCCATCCTCCGCCACTGGAAATCGCATCACGGCGGTTCCGGTGGCCCAAATCACCCTAAAATCACACCTTAGCCTCCCCTCGACCTCCTCGTTCCAACCCCGTACTTCACTTCCTTCGAATCTAGCCCGGATGCCTCGAATCTCAAATTTTAGTTAAGAACCCTAGCCGCCGCCACAAGATCCCTGGTGGCGGCGTCGCCTATGAACCATCCCACACTCACACGCCACGACCTCTTTGACTCTATCACCCCAAATCCATCCTTAATCTCCCTCGAACAGGGTCCAAATCCTTCGAGTAGTAAATCACACAAAAATGAGCCCTAAGTTTTAAATACTACGCACTGTGAGGATTTTTGGACTGAATTAGACTTTAGTCACATGTTTCCATATTGGAAACACATGATTAAAGTCCACTTCAGTCCAAAGCGAAGGGAAGAGGGATTTCCAGTATTTGATCTGCTTGAGTTCTGGGTATTTTTAATTCTCTTTTCTTTTTGTTATCTTTTAATTTTCGTTTAATTTTCGTGCTTCTTCTCCTCCTGTTTCATTTCTATTTCTATGTCTGTGACGAATTAAGACTATCGCCATGGTTAAATTGTTTAATCAGTCATTTCATCGAGTCGAATTGCCTGGTCATTTAAATGTCGTAGTTTGTTTGTTTGTTACCAGTTTTTATAAGAATCTACACCACAATCCTAGCTAGTTTAGGAATCGTTTAATTGATGAATTTGAATTAATTCACTGAATTAAAATGTTGTGATTAAGTTGGAAGCCATGTGTTGTCAGGCACGCCTAAATTTAATATTCAGGCTGGCCCGTACCCATTGTTTGTTTAATAACTTGAGGGACTGATTAAAACAACAGGCTACCCATTAACTTTGAATTAAACAATTGAACAAAATGTTCAGTAATGGGGTTCAGGGAATATCATGGGTAGAAATGATTTGAATAATGATTTTAAGAGCTGGCAAGGCGGTTTTGAGCAGAATAATTAGCAACACTTTGGACAGCATAAAGGGGCTTTTTGAATCTGAAAGGAGGTCAGAATTGAGAGTTGAAAAATTTGAGAGCTGAAAACCCCACTATTTCATTGAAGCCTCTTTTTTGCTTCATTGATTTCATTTTTCTGATTCAAATACACTAAGACTGATCTTAAGTAACTCTAGTGTATCTTTGAGTTCATTTTGCTTGTATTGATATTGATGTGGGTTAAGCTCTATTTCTGTTGGGTTCTGGGGTCATTGATTCACTCCTGAAGTTGAAACTAGTGTTTGTTTGGTTAAAAGTTGATTGCCGAACTGTTGTTCTACTACTTTCTGGTTGAAGTTGGCTTCGAGTTGGGTTTTATTTTGGTTGTTGAGTATTTGCTGTTAGTTTTCAATTGGTGTTGTTCATCTGTTACTGTTCCATTGCTGCTGTGGTTGTTATTACTGGGTTGTTGCTGGTGTATTGCTACTGTTACTGTGTTATTGTTGCTGCTGATCCTCTTCTTCCTCTTCCTTGGGTTCCATTTACAGGTACACATTTTTGAGACTGGCCTGATGTAACTTCAAATTGAAAATGCTGAATTAAAAGGCTCAACTGTTCGCCTATTGAAGTGTGTGTTCAAATATTGTATTAGAATATACATTGGGAGATATGTACATGTCTATGCTTATCTTATATCTGTATTTACATTGTATAACTATGCTGAAAATTGGACTGTGGTTAGACTGATTCTGATTGCTATGATAATCAATTGATATTAGCCTGTCAATTAGTTTAGGGATCTTGTATTGTGATAACCGTTTGGACTGTTTTTTTTAAAGGATGGAATATTGAACTAAGTAGATAGCTTGTGAATGTTATATCCCATAGTGGTAATCTAAAATGCAGAGTTATGTTGTTAATGTTGACTCAAATCAGTAAAGTAGGAGATAGGCAGAAACTAGAAATCAATCCAGGCCTATTCAAGATAAATGTTAGAAGCAGAGTTTGAATATGTTAACATAGATTATACTTTAGTTGGAATTAATTGAAACTTGGGAATTGGAAATGGCTAGCTAATTCGACAATGAGTATTTAGGACTCTCGTTCATATTAAGTCATGTTTTCTTCAAGTAATAATTTCAGCAATTCGAATTCCATGACGTTAGCATAAATCACTCGGAGGACGATTAGCTTATGTCGTGTTGTTCAAATCATTCTTCTTAATTAGTAGTTAAATGGGTAAAATCAAAAGGACCTTAAGTTTGAATGTGAATAATCAATATGTTCATTTGAGTAAGTGAATGCGCGTTTTCTTTGCTAATAAGGTTATTGATGAATTAATCAATTAGGGCCTTTTCTTTATTCTATTTTTTTAGAGACAAGAATTAAATAGGAAATCATAGCTCATTTTAGGTTTGTCTTGAATAAAAATTGAGACGATCCTCGCCAAATAAAACGCACAAGCTGCGGGGCCCTCAATAAATGGCTGTAAAAATACTTAGACTTCGGGATGGGCCGTTTAGCAAAATTTCACGGCCTTCCCCAAAATAATAATACGCTAGTCACTTTAGGCGCGCTTTTAATAATTCACTTTCTTAAACTCGGGTGCACATTTATGTGACCCAAATCCAAATCTCAACGGATTCGAAATGTGTCGATAACTATGGGTACATTGATGTGATGTGGTTCGAAATGAATTTTCACGACGTCGCACTTCTATTAAAAATAATAATAAAAGCAGTTTAAAGTTAATAAAATCACATAAGTTACAACATGTATTAAAATCAGATATTAAGCCATTTATAACAGTTTAAGCGACCGTGCTAGAACCACGGGATTCGGGGGTGCCTAACACCTTCCCTCGGGTCAACTAAATTCCTTACTTGGAATTTCTGGTTCGCAGACTTCATTTGGAAAGTCGAATATTTTTCTCGAATTGGGATTCAAGATAAACCAGTGACTTAGGATACCAAAAGACAAACCTTTCCCAAGTGGCGACTCTAAGATAAATAAATAATCCCATTTCGAATAATGTCACTTTAAATGGAAAAACTCCCTTATACATTTATCCTTCAGGGTAGGTGTGCGTAAAAAGGAGGCGTGACAGCTCTGGCGATTCTGCTGGGGATAATAACCCAGAACTCCGGTTGAGGGTTTAAGAATTCAAGATTAGAATAACTGTTATGTTCGGCTTTATTTGATTTTACTACTTGTTTTCCTGCTAAACGTGCTAAATGTTTTACCGCTTTGATATTATTTGGACTGTATATATAAACTGTTCCGAAACCATTCTTTTCTCACCTCCGGGGATGTTCTTACTGGTTGAGACTCCATATTCTGTTAGTGTCTTACCCTGAAATAAGAAAGAGGTCGGACAAGTTACAAAGTCGGACGATCCCTGCGGGTCCCCGGTACGTAGCCTCCCTCCTCGACTTGAGTTGTCCGCTCGGGTACACGGTTTAGAACATATGCCTAGGTTTTTGAACCTAGAATAACTTGACTTCATGCCGGATCCCTAGTAGTAATGCTTATTTGGATCACGTTGCATTTGAATTAGGGGACTCAACACAGGGGTTGGGTCCGTCTAGGACAGGTAACCTGAAATGAAAAGGGACCATCCTGCTGCATCCTGTTTGTTTTACGCATTTATTCGCTTCAGACTTGCATGCTGGACGGATTTTAAATATTGAAAAAAGAGAGAAGAGAAATAGCAGTATAGAGAGTTAATAGCATACCAGTGCCCAAATACTGTCGGAACTCTGCCAAAATTTTGAGAAAATTGAAAGAATAAAAAAAAGAAAAAATATTTTATCATTTTAAAATAGCAAAAAAAAAAAGAAAAGCTTGTTTTCAAATTATTTGGTCAAAGTATATGTTGTTGAAAAGAAAAAGAAAAGCTTGTTTTCAAAAAAAAAAATAGTTCGTCTTATCAACCTGAACTACGCCAGTTTGATTCCCACAGGGTGTGGGATACGTAGGCAACCCTCGTCGGGTCCAACTTCTCCTTTTTGTAAAAATCGCCAAAAATGTCAAATTAATACTTTCGTCATAAATAAGTCAAGTGATGCCGCTTTTGTCAAAAATAGCCGAATGTTCCCGAAAGGGACGCCGGAAGGCTGATTTTGCATAAACGGGCATCGTTGGTCATTTTTTAGGCTTTGGCCGGTTAGTCCACGCAGCCTTAAAATCTTCGTCCCCGAAGTGCTGAAAGGCCGTGTTCGAAAAACCGAGTCTTTCGTTTTAAATTTGAAAAAAAAGAGAAAATAGTTAGTTTTGTTTTGGGTCAAATAAAGTTTGTTGTTTAATTAATCGCATTAAGAAATGTGCAGAATGAGCACGAGTAAGAATTCATCCGAAGCTATTATAAACAAGATCCTGTTGGAATTACATATATGGTCGGATGACTTGGGCAATCAAAGCAAGACATGGTCAAATCATATCTGAGAGGCCTTACTGGGTTGCTGAAAATTAATCCGAGGGGGGACATCATAAAGGCATTGATCCCATTCTGGGAACCGGCACACAATGTATTTCACTTCTCAGATTTTGAGCTTACCCCGACATTGGAGGAAATAGCCTGATACATCGGGGATCCCAAGGTTCCATTGAGAAAACAGTACCTAATTTCTCCGAGGGCCGTAATCGTCCACAAGTTCTTAGACTCTTTGAAGAAACGAAGGGCAGTCCATAACCCGGACTTGGCAAACAGTTCTTTTGCCTTGTCAGTCATATACAACAGATATGGTCATATAGGAGGATTCAATAACCCAGAAAACAAAATCTGTAGCAAGGGAAACCGCCTGAAATAGGAGGAACACAGGTGTTTCGCGTTTATGGTGGCCTTTCTAGGACTTCTGGTGTTCCCTAGAAAAGATGGGAAAATCGATATACGAGTAGCCGGGGTTGTTAGTACTTTGCTTACTCAAGAAAACAACACTCTTTCCCCAATGATAGTAGCCGACATCTTCGGCTCTCTCACTGCTTGCAAAGCCGGGGATGACTTTTTCGAGGGTTGTAATGTATTGCTGCAAATGTGGATGGTTGAACAACTTGTGCCATCGCCCTCAATTTATGATCTACGGGTCATCATAGAAGACATGTATAGACGAGTTTTCTACAAGAGTCGACGGATTTAGTTTGCCAGAAGGGGTCACCGAATGGGTAACACGCCTGCGTTCTGCTTCCGCATGCCAAATAGAGTGGACATTCGGGTAGACAAAATCATATACATGTCAGCCATAGGGTCTCACTTTCTGTTGATAGGACTTAAAAGTATCCAACCGTATGCCCCATACCGAGTATTGAGACAGTTGGGAAGATGCCAAATAGTCCCAAAAACTGAAGATCATAGCAGATAGGTAGTCGAAATTGGGCCTAACGGTCAATTCCCCGAAGCAGTAGTTCGCAAAATCTGGAACGAATGTCAGTACTTAAAAGCAGACACTTGCGTACGAGATCGGGCCAAAGGAGAAGTATTGCCAGGATACCTCTCTTGGTACAAGAGAGACATTGAGTCCGAGAGGCCAGCTAAAAGACCTCACCTCCGAGATTTTGCCGAGTCATCACAAGAGCAATGAGCCTGGTTGGCTAAAGAAAATGAGTATAAGGCCAAGATGGGAAAACTGGAGAGGCAAATCCAAGACCTTAAGTTTAAGAACAGTGTGCAAGCTGCAGCCGATGAGGGGGACAAAAAGAAGCTGGCTCAAGAAAATAAAGCCCTGGGAGCCCAAATCCAATAGATGAGGGTAAATGCTAACAAGCAACAAAGGAGTTGGTCGGATGAGCGGTTGATAAAGGGTTTGAAAAGGGAAATCGTTGAATGCTAGGACAAGCTGAAGAAATACGAGGGTATCATAGCGGGACTCCGGGCACAGTGGGCAAAGAGAACAGAAGAACGCACCCATTACTTGCAGCAATTAAAGAGGGATTATGAAAAAATCATCGTCCATCTGAAAAGAAAGGTGACCACCCTTGAAGATGAAGCAGCTAAGCAAGCCGAAGCTTTTAAGACCGAAAGCGGACATTGCTATGACTTATTGGCCCAAATGTAAATAGAAATACAGCAGCTGCAAAATCAGCACCTTCTGGATTCTCAGATTTTGGAAGCCCGTAATGATCAAATAAGGCGTCTGCTCATAGAAAAGGGTCGAACCAAGGGACAGGATTGAAACCATTGCCCATGCCATTGTTAAGAAATGCCGAGTGCGTGAAGACATGACCCGCACTACCTTCTTCTCAGCATAATAATTTTTGTCAAGAGGACAATGTATGAATTGGAACAACTGGAAAGGGATCTTGCACCCAAGCCCGCGGCGAGGCCGAACGATGCCCCGCGGGCACAACAATTTGAAGCTTTAATGTACTCGTAGATCGAGTCTGTATTTTATTTTCCTGGAGTCTATTGTCTGTTAGTGTCCATTTTCTTTTTCGTACCATAGTCTGCTAGTAGTGTTTGAGTCTGTACTTTGTTTTAAGTCTGTTGTTTCCCTTTCAAAATTTCTAGTTGGTAATAAAATGTTTTATTAATGAAATGGAAAATTCCCAAAAAAAATTTGTTTCTTTATTCTTTGCATTCATTCTTCGCGAACTACGCTTGGTCTGACTCGTGCGGGGTCATGATACGTAGGCAATCTTCATCAGATTCGACCGTAACCCTAAATAAGGAAACATGATATAAATAAAGGAAATAGGAAAAAGCATAAAGAAAGGCCGGAATGATGCATGCAACCATTGTAAAACATGTAGAAATCCATTTAACTGTATAGGTGCATCACACCCCAACGTGAGATTACCTATATGTTATTTGCCTCAAATTAACCGGTTGTTGCTGTATCCAGGTTCTATAGAAAGGTGATTGGTTTTGTGGTAATCTGGCCTCACATTCATATTTTAGGAGGTCAAAAGGAAGTTTTCAACTATCCTTCACAAGGTCAAAAGAAAGTGTTCATACATACATCACGAGGTCGAAGGGAAGTGTTGAAATGTCTTCAGAAATTCCCCTACCAACGATTCCCATTTCGGAGGAAAGTTCAATCTCAGCCGTCCCAACTTCTAAGTCAGCAACTGCTGAGGAAAATAGAATTCTGCGTCTCCGCATAATGGAGATATGGGATGCCTGGAGAAATGGAAGAGAACTACCGACTGCGATCCCTAGATTCCCTGAGCTGCTTCCTAGGGCGAGTGGGACTTCCAACGTCCCCATAAGTTATCCAACTACCCCGTTCGGGCATCCTACCATTTCAGCTCACTTCACCGGATCACCTTTTGAGTATTACCCCCAGGTGTCAGCGACATGTGCGTCTTCAAACATATTCACCGCACCGCCTTGTTCAGCCACGGCACAACCCGCTTTACCCAGGCCCAAGTTCGACTCCTCTTCATTCACATTTCAAGCACCATCTTTCTCATTGGAACCTACCCGGTTTACCACCAATGCTTATCCTCAGCCGCCTCGAGACGAACTTACACCGGGGCAAGATCAAACTCCCAAAGCACCCGAGCAGGATGAGATGTCCAAAAGAATGAGGAGTCTTGAGCAAAGTTTAAAAAATATACAAGGCTTAAGTGGGCAGAAAAGTGTGTCTTATACTGATTTGTGCATGTTCCCCAATGTGCATTTGTCATTGGGATTCAAAACCCCAAAGTTTGAGAAGTACGATGGGCACAGTAATCCCATCACTCATCTCAAGTGGTACTGCAACCAACTGCGAGGAGCTGACGGAAAAGAAGAACTCCTCATGGCCTATTTTGGAGAGAGTCTGGTTGGTATCGCATATGAGTGGTACATGGACCAAGATATATCCCACTGGCACATATGGGATGATCTTGCCAGAGACTTCATCAACCGGTTCCAATATAATATTGACATAGCTCCAGATAGGAACTTGTTGACGAACCTAAAGAAGAAACCCTCGGAAAGCTTCCGAGAATGCGCAGTTAAATGGCGCGAGCAGGCATCCAGGGTAAAACCTCCAATGGATGAGGTCGAAATGGTCACGGTTTTCCTCCAAGCTCAGGAACCACACTACTTCCCAAATATGATGTCCGCGATGGGTAGACCATTTGCTGAAACCATCAAGATTGGCAAAATGGTTGAGAACGGTTTGAAAACTGGTCGAATTCTGAGCCAATCCGCTATTAGAGCTACCTCCCAAGCCATTCAGGGTGGGTCTGGAGGAATAGCAAGGGGAAGAAGAAGGAAGAAACGTCCATGGCAGCGTTAGAGGCAAGGAAATACCACATCTCCAGGTCCCTTCTCCCGAAAAGAACCCCGCAGCACTACTACCCCCACCAAGATATGGCCTATGCTCCTCAGCCCTACATGGTCATGAATGCTCAACCTTATGGCCGACCACCACAACAAGTGAACTGGAACCAAGCTCCACCTCCGAGAAACCAGCCTCCTTACCAAAACCACTATAATCCCCAACCACCCCAGAATAACTTCCGTCCTCGGGAACCATCCAGGAGACTAACTTTCACCCCCATCGGTGAACCATATTTTGAGTTATTCCCAAAGCTTGTCCAAATGGGTTTCCTGCAACCCATACCCCCAAACGAGCAAAACCCAGAATCACCATCATATCAGCGTGGTGTCAGATGTGCCTATCATTCAGGGATATAAGGGCACGATACGAACAATTGTTGGACTTTAAAAGGGGCAGTGGAGGACTTGATAGAACAAAGAAAGATAGTGTTAAAGGACGAGGAGGTCCCAAATGTGACTAACAATCCGTTGTCGGCTAACAATAATGGGTCGGTGATCGGGATGATTCGCGAAGACAAGGAGTTTGATCCCACCTTGAAATCTATAATCGCTATCGCCGATGCAGAAAGGAAGCCTAAGGCAGCCCCAAAGTAAGAGAAAGGGGAAGAGAAGACTAAAACTGTCAAGATTGAATTTGAGAAGAAAGTCGAAACAAAAGCAGAGATGGTGCCTCCAAAAAATGGGGTTCTCTATGTCCCGTCAGGTCACCAAGAAAAGCTATTAGTCGCGAGTACTCCAAAGAGATTTGAAGTGAAAAAGGGAACACCAATGTATGTTCCAAAAGGAGCCTATGTGGTCAGAGGGACAATTAAACCGCTTCGGCTGAATGAGCCAGTAGTTATTGGACGCGTGCCACAGAAGCTAATGACGATCTCGTCTGCAGTACCATGGAATTATCAGTAGACGGTGGTTACATACAAAGATTAAGAAATCACAGGAGAACTTTCGGGGAATACCTTTGCTAAGAAATATTCAGATGTACAGGAGGTAAACAATGCCACGCGGAGGCGCATTCCACCCAAGAAGCCTATGAGTGCTGAGGAAGCAGAGGCTTTCTTTCAGAAAATGAAGATGCCTGATTATGAAGTGGTGGATCAGTTACGTAAGTACCCTGAACAAGTGTCTATGCTATCTTTGTTAATGAGGTCTGCCGAACATTAGAGGATCCTAATGAAAACTTTGAACGAGGCGTATGTGCCGGCTGAGACTTCAGTCCAACAACTTGAAAGAATGACAGAAAGGTTCTTTGTTGTTAATCAAATTTCTTTTAGTAAGAATGATTTGCCTCCAGAGGGAGCGGCTCACAACAAGGCTTTACATCTGACCGTCAAGTGTGAAGACTACTATGTCAAGCGAGTGATGGTGGATGGGGGTTCGGGTGTTGACATTTGCCCGCTCTCCATGCTGCAGAGAATGGATATTGGGACCGGAAGGATTTGTCCCGATAACATCTATGTAAGAGCCTTTGATGGCATCAAAAGGGATACCCTCGGAGAAATAGACCTGATATTGACTATAGGACCAGTGGAGTTTGAGGTAACTTTCCAGGTACTGGATATGGACACATCTTACAACTTTCTTCTCGGAAGACCCTGGGTTCATGCTGCAGGGGTTGTACCCTCCACTCTCCATCAAATGGTGAAGTTCAAATATGAAGATCAGGAAATTGTGGTCCACGGAGAAGACGAACAGTCTATTTATCGGGACCCATCCATCCCATGTCTTGAAGCAAGAGAGGGAAGTGAGCACATAGTTTATCAGGCTTTTGAAGTTGTATTGGCGGAGAAGTATGAAGAAGGGAGCCCTTGCCCCCAACCTTTCTATTCCAATGCCTCAATCATAGTTGCTAAAGAAATGATCCGACGGGGATTCAAAGCGAGAAAAGGACTTGGAAAATCATTGCAAGGAATAACTAATTCTATCACCCTGCCTTCAACTAAGAATCTCTTTGGGATAGGCTTCCACCCTACTCCAAAAGATGAAGAGTGGGAGAATAAGAGAAAAAATGAGGGATGGGATTTACCTCAACCACTGCCCCACTTGTACGAAACTTTTGCCAGGCCAAGGTACGACGAAGAAGAAGAGGATAAGGCCTTTACGGCCGAAGAAATTTAGGAAATATATGGGGCGATGAGAGAAATGCTTTATGAAACCCACATGGTTCAGTTAGGAGAAGGCACAAGCACCGCTGAGGTGCTATACATGGGGCCAGATACTAAACTTCAAAATTGGAAGGCTACACCGTTCCCAGTCAGGCGGGAGTCCAGGTAGACTTGTCCTGCCACTTTTCCTGCATCACGAGTTATCCCAGGGTGTAACTCGGATGTTTTCTTTAGTTTCCTGTTTCCTGAATGTAAACCCTTTTATTTCCCCAATTCCAAGAAATAAAATCAATATTTCATCGTTTATTTTCTTTATTTTTTCCGATTTTTGCTATTTTTCTTTCCCTTTTATTTCTTCTTTCAGTTCTAATAATGTGGCTTTAAATGACATGACATGCTTGCGGACTTCATGCCCAGATCTAAACACGTTGTCTAATTGTAAAATAATGAACCAAGAACCAGAATATGATGAAGAAGAGGCTTTTAGGGAAATAAATCGAGAACTGGAACACTTTGAGAATAAACCTAAGCCGAACTTGAATGATACAGAATCAGTTAATTTGGGAACTTCTGAGGAAATCCGAGAAACCCAAATAAGCATTCACACAGATGAGAAAACACGGGAAGCAATAATTCAACTCTTGTTTAAGTTTAAAGATGTGTTTGCTTTGTCATACGATGACATGCCGGGACTAAGTGTTGATCTAGTGGCGCATAAATTGCAAATTTACCCTAATTGTCCCCCAGTTCAGTAGAAACAGAGATAGTTTGAGGCAGATGTCAGTGATAAGATCAAAGAAGAAATCACAAAACAGTTGAAAATAGGGGTGATCCGGGTGGTCCAGTATACTACGTGGCTGGCTAATGTAGTTCCCGTACCGAAGAAAGATGGGAAAACCCGGGTGTGTGTGGATTACCGAGATTTGAATAAAACAAGTCCCAAAGATAACTTCCCTTTGCCCAACATCCACATCCTTGTTGATAACTACGCCAAACATGAGATACAGTCCTTCGTGGATTGTTACGCGGGATATCACCAGGTGTTGATGGATGAAGAAGATGCTGAGAAAACGTCTTTCACCACACCTTGGGGTACTTACTGTTACCGGGATATGCCGTTTGGTTTGAAGAATGCCGGGGTAACTTATATGAGAGCCATGACTGCTATTTTTCATGATATAATGCATCAAGAGATAGAGGTTTATGTAGACGACGTGATCATCAAGTCCAGAACTCAGGACGATCATGTTCGAGATTTGAGGAAGTTTTTCGAGAGGCTGCGAAAGTATGACTTGAAGTTGAATCCAGCTAAATGCGCCTTCGGAGTCCCATCAGGCAAAGTTCTGGGTTTCATAGTTAGCAGGAGAGGTATCGAGTTAGATCCAACAAAGATAAAGGCTATCCAGGATCTGCCTCCTCCAAGGACAAAGAAAGACGTGATGAGTCTATTGGGAAGGTTAAACTATATCAGTCAGTTCATCGCTCAACTGACTACCACATGTGAGCCCATATTCAAGCTATTAAGGAATGATGCAGCAATCAAATGGATAGCTGAGTGTCAGGAGGCCTTCGACAAGATCAAAGAATATCTTTCTAATCCTCCCGTTTTTGTCCCGCCAGAACCAGGGAGACCTCTGTTCTTGTATCTGACGGATTTAGAAAACTCTTTTGGTTGTGTCATCGGGCAGCATGATGTAACTGGAAAGAAAGAGCAGGCGATCTACTACTTGAGAAAAAAGTTCACCGATTATGAAGTCAAATACACTTTGTTGGAAAGAACATGCTGTGCTTTGACATGGGCCGCTCAAAAGATGAGACATTATCTTCAGGCTCATACTACTCACCTCATGACCAGGTTAGATCCATTGAAGTACATATTCCAGAAATCGATACCCACTTGGAGATTGGCAAAGTGGCAAATTTTGCTTACTGAATTTGACATAGTCTACGTCACTCGCACAACAATGAAAGCCCAGGCATTGGCAGATCATTTGGCTGAAAACCCGGTTGACGAGGAATACCAACTATTGAGTACTTATTTTCCAGATGAGGAGGTAAACACAATAGAAGTAGTCCGCTTGGAAAATGTTCTTTGATGGGGCCGTAAATGCCAAAGGTGTAGGAGTTGGGGCAATCTTGATCTCGCCCACTGGTTAGCACTATCCGGCTACGGCTAGGCTCCGTTTCTTTTGCACGAACAATACAGCTGAATATGAAACCTGCATCATGGGAATGAACATGGCAATTGATCAAGATGTTGAAGATTTGTTGATTATGGGGGATTCTGATCTGATTATCCGGCAAGCCCAGGGTGAATGGGAAACCCAAGATGTCAAGCTTATTCCTTACCAACAACACGTGGAAGATCTCGGCAAGCAATTCAAATCAATAGAGTTCAGGTACATCTCGCGGTCTCACAATGAACTAGCTGATGCACTTGCCACTTTAGCTTCGATGTTACCTTATCCGGGCAATGCCCACATCGATCACTTGGAAATCCAAATCAGGGAAAGACACGGGTACTGTAATACAGTCGAGGTAGGACCGAATATCCAGCCATGGTATCATGATATTAAGAGGTTTTTGAAAACACAAGAATACCCCGAACATGCTACTGGAGATCAAAATAGAACTATTAGGCGGCATGCGAGTGGTTTCTTTTTGAGAGGTGAGGTCTTGTATAAAAGAACCCCGGACCTTAACTTGTTAAGATGTGTTGACGCAGAGGAATCAGGGAGGATCATGCATGAAGTGCACGCAGGAGTGTGCGGACCTCATATGAACGGGTATGTCTTGGCAAAGAAAATACTTCGAGCCGGGTATTATTGGATAACTATGGAGAAAGAATGCTTCGACTTTGTCCAGAAATGTCATCAGTGTCAGGTGCATGGAGATCTGATTCATGCACCTCCAATAGAGCTACATCCTATGTCAGCACCTTGGCCTTTTGTCGCCTGGGGTATGGACGTCATTGGTCCGATTAAGCCAAAAGCTTCAAATGGGCACAGATTCATATTAGTTGCTATTGATTACTTCACAAAATGGGTCGAAGTTATTACTCTCAAAGCAGTCACTAAGAAAGCTGTAGTGGATTTTGTACATTCAAACCTTATCTGTCGTTTTGGCATTCCCGCAACCATCATCACAGATAATGCTGCGAACCTGAATAGCCGTTTGATGGAGAAGGTATGCGAACAATTCAAAATAATGCATATGAACTCCACTCCTTATCGGCCCAAAGCCAACGGCGCTGCTGAAGCAGCAAACAAGAACTTCAAGAAGATTTTGAGAAAGACAATCCAGGGTTCCAGACAGTGGCATGAACAGTTGCCTTTTGCCTTACTGGGATATCGCACTATAGTGCGCACATCGGTAGGAGCCACCCCATACCTGTTGGTTTATGGAACCAAAGCTGCGATATCAGCAGAGGTAGAAATCCCTTCGCTCCGGACAATTGTTGAAGCAGAGGTTGAAGATAGTGAATGGGTTAAAACTCGGTTGGAATAATTGACTTTGATTGATGAAAACTGGATGGCCGCAGTTTGTCACGGGCAGTTGTACCAACCAAGAATGGCCCGCGCCTATAACAAGAAAGTACGACCCAGGAAATTTGAAGTCGAGCAATTGGTGTTGAGGCGTATTCTTCCTCATCATCAGGAAGCAAAAGGAAAGTTTGCTCCTAACTGGAAAGGTCTGTATATCATTAGAAAAGTATTGTCGAGATGGGCATTATACTTGGGTGACATCGAAGGAAATGATCCCGAAGAAGTTGTGAATGCTGACGCGGTAAAAAGGTACTATGTCTGAGTTTGCGTCGGTGATATCTTTGCGCATTTTGAAATGACGAAGGCTTTTATTCCCGCTACCCAAACACTATCAACCCTTTTTGCAAGCCCTTTAAGCCGGTTACATTTCCTTGGCTACCCTCTTTGGAATCCAAAAGCACTGTTTAAAAAAAATGATTGGTTTGAACTACGTCTGGCTTGATTCTGAAAGGATACGTAGGCAGCCTCTCTCTGGGGTTCAGTAACATCGCACCAAAAATCCCAATTTCCCCCAAAATTGAAACTGGGGCAGATGATATGATGGTTCGGCTATGAATTTGCCGAAATGGTTTCAAAGTTTTAGTTCTGCCCAAAGTCATTTTACCCCAAAGACCTTATCCAAGTCCTTCCGATCAATTGGCAAAGGTAGAGAAGTGAAAAACGTCATTTTTGGAACCTGATACAATTCAAAATTGAGAGAAGTAAAATGAGAGAGTCTTATTGGTGAAAACCTTTGGGCATCATAAGGCGATGGTGAGTGGAGAAACTAAAAATGAGAGAGTCCGCTTAGTGAAAACTCGCAAAGAGCACTATCGGGCGACGGTGAGAAGAGAAATGAGAGAGGTCGATTGGCGAAAACTGGCAAAGGGCACTGTCGACCGAGAAGAAGACATCTCATCACGAAAAGAGTCCTGGCAAGGTTCCTTGGTTTTGAAATGCAAATCGATCGGTTCACGAGAAGTTGGAAAGTTTGTGTGGGTCGGGCATCCAGTCCAAGAAGCATGTCATGTTCATTTGAAGCCAGCATGCACACCCCAGATAAGTCCTTTTTTTTTCCCCGAAAGTGATGTTTCTCTTTAAACGCATATGCTTGCCTTTTGCATACTTTTCCTTGAATCCCTTTCGGTTTAACTCTGATTCTGTAACAATTACAAAGAAAAGGTTGTAGGACCGTATTCACAGGGCTCCGCCTGGAAAGAGTCAAAGAAAATATCCAGCCTCAGTGGTGCGTCAGTCCAATCCCGATTGACCATGGTGGTTGATTGCTTCCAAAGTAAAAGACATTAGAAAAGAGAGAAAGTCAAAGGAAAAGGTCTGGAAAGCGGAATGAGGTGGAAAAACCAGAGCCCACACGGGGGAGTTATCCCGAAATCCTAAGGCTGAACCCGGTCAGTTTGAAAAGAGATTCACCCTCAAGGCCAATAAGTAGCAAAGTTCTCAACGGAAATGGGTTCGGGATCAAGCAATGGGAATGATCAAGGCCACAAAATCAACCACCGTTTCAACTAAAAAATTGTTCTTTGTTGAAAATAGGTCTTGTTCAAAGCAACCATGCAAGATACAGGTGCAACCCAAAAAGAAATGAAATGCGCAAATGCTGAAATAGCTTTGCAACAGGAAAAACGACCAAAAGGAAGTTTCCTCAACACTCTTTCATGCATTCTGGTAAATAAAAGGAAAACATATAAAGAGAAAAACCAAAGAAAAGAAATAAGAAAAGAAATAAAAATAAAAATCCCAAAGGAAAATCATGGTAGCATAGGATCCCACTCCTCAAAAAATCCCGGCATAACTCGCGGATCTCCCTGGCATAACCCAAGGAGCCTTTTTCTTTCCAAAATCCTGGCATAACCCATGGATCTCCCTGGCATAACCCAAGGAGCCTTTTCTTTTCAAAATCCCGGCATAACCTGTAGATATCCCTGCCATAACCCAAGGAGCCTTTTCTTTCAAAAATCCCAGCATAACCCGTAGATATCCCTGGCATAACCCAAGGAGCTTTTTCTTTCCAAAATCCCGACATAACCCGTGGATCTCCCTGGCATAACCCAAGGAGCTTTTTCTTTCCAAATCCCGGCATAACTCGTGGATCTCCATGGCATAACCCAAGGAGCCTTTTCTTTCCAAATCCCGGCATAACCCGTGGACCTTTTCGGCTTAACCCGATGACTTTCCCGGCATAACCCGTGGACCTATTCGACATAACCCGATGATTCTTCCTGGCATAACCCGTGGACCTTTACGGCATAACCCGATGACTTTCCCGGCATAACCCGTGGACATTTTCGGCATAACCCGATAATTCTTCCCGGCATAACCCGTGGACCTTTTTCGGGCATAACCCGATGACTTTCTCGGCATAACCCGTGGATATTTCCGGCATAACCTGGCTATTTCCCAGCATAACCTGGATCCATTCACAAGGATACACAATCCTGATTTGACTGTTTAAATATGTGTCACAACTAACTCATAAAATTTTCCTAGTGAAAACTGGGGTAGAAAATTTCATTCGTTTGTTTGTCTTTGATGTATTAAGCAGGTTGACCTCAAAACACAAGGCCCAAGATGACCGATGGAATGGGTCTCCATCCAGAATAAAGAAAAGAAGAAAAGAACAAAAAGAAATGAGCTCAAATATTGGAGCCAACAAAGGTGCAGATTGCTTGAAATCTGATTGAAGTCACGAGCTCCGCCAATCCCGCTTTACACAAGGCTGCAGAAAGAAACAAGCACCTACAACTCGTGAGCATCAAGATTCAGATCGAAGTCTATGGCGAAATCAGCTAAGACTCAAGATCAAGTTTCAAGAGAATTATAGATAGGAATCTTGTAACTCATAGTTGTTAGGCATAGCTAGTTTAGCTTCGATTTTCCATTTGGTGTAATAAGGAGGTTAGTAAGCAGTAGTAGCAGCAGCAACAACAATAACAGTAAACCACAGCTACATGGTAGTCCCAGCTACCAAAACTTCCTGAACTACATTGACCTGATTTCCTTTTAGCCAGGGATATGTAGGAGACCTTCTGAAGCAAAGGTTCGGTCAAACCCTTTCAAAAAATGCTTCACACGGGGTACTCGAACGGGCAAAATCGCTCGTATCCGGTCACTTTATCTTTGCGTGAGAACTCTTTGTGTTTCCGGGCAAAGAGGGGCAGCTGTGAGCACGTAATTTTTGCCCTATATGAGAATTACTCCCAAAAATGCAAAAAAATAAAATAGTTTTTGTTTGCTTGGAATTGTTGTGAATTTTGTGTTATTTTTCTTGCATTGTTTACGTCCGTCTGTACGTTATTTTGTTTAACTAATGAAAATACAAAAATATGTCGTATTTGCATTTTTCGATTAATTGTACAATTAGGAGTAATTAAGTTTGTTTTATAAAAATGAAAAAATCACAAAAAATACGTACTTGGCATTTTTGGAATTTAATATCCAAAATTGTGTGATTTTATGTTTAATTAGGGCTTAATGTTGTGTGATAATAATTACTTGGAGTTAATTAGCATTTTTAGATAATTTTGGTTTTTGTAATTTAATCTAGGATTTTGGTTTTAAATTAGGAATTAAAAGAAAAGGAAGAAATGGAAAATAAAGAGAAAAACGGACTGGGCTTGTTTTAATTTTGACCAAAACCATGCCCAAAAACTCATCCTTCACCGGTCTATACCAGCCAGCCTCAGAGACGAGCGAAACGACATAGTATGATGTTGAAACTACGTCGTTTCATCGTCTAAAATCTCAGCCGACCATTTAAACCCATCCAACGGTCCAGATCGTCCACCCTATAACCCATATCCAGCCCAACCCGTATCCATCTCCACAACCCGGTCCATCCGCTTAACCAAAATGACCCCGTTTCATATGGGAAATGATCACAACCGTTGGATTTTTATGATCCAACGGCTCAAGTTAATTCACCAATTTTAATACACCAAATACCCAAAATCAGAAAACCTAATTCATTCCCCTCATCTCTAAAAATGTCAGAGAACCTCCGCCATCCTCCGCCACTGGAAATCGCCTCACGGCGGTTCCGGTGGCCCAAATCACCCTAAAAGCACACCTTAGCCTCTCCTTGACCTCCTCGTTCCAACCCCGTACTCCCCTTCCTTCGAATCTAGCCCGAACGCCTCGAATCTCAAATTTTAGTTAAGAACCCTAGCCGCCGCCACAAGATCCCCGGTGGCGGCGCCACCTCTGAACCATCCCACACTCACACCCTACGACCTCTTTGACTCCATCACCCCAAATCCATCCTTAATCCCCCTCGAACAGGGTCCAAATCCTTCGAGTAGTAAATCACAGAAAAATGAGCCCTAAGTTTGAAATCCAACGCACTGTGAGGATTTTTGGACTGAATTAGACTTTAGTCACATGTTTCCATATTGGCAACACATGATTAAAGTCCACTTCAGTCCAAAGCGAAGGGAAGAGGGATTTCCAGTATTTGATCTGCCTGAGTTCCGGGTATTTTCAATTCTCTTTTCTTTTTGTTATCTTTTAGTTTTCGTTTAATTTTCATGATTTTTCTCCTCCTGCTTCATTTCTGTTTCTATGTCTGTGATGAATTAAGGCTGTCGCCATGGTTAAATTGTTTAATCAGTCATTTCATCGAGTCGAATTGCCTAGTCATTTAAATGTCGTAGATTGTTTGTTTGTTACCAGCTGTTATAAGAATCTGCACCACAATTTCTAGCCAGTTTAGGAATCATTTAGTTGATGAATTTGAATTAATTCACTGAATTAAAATGTTGTGATTAAGTTGGAAGCCATGTGTTGTCAGGCACGCCTGAATTTAATATTCAGGCTGCCCTATACCCATTGTTTGTTTAATAACTTGAGGAACTGATTAAAACAACATGATGCCCATTAACTTTGAATTAAACAATTGAACAAAACATTCAGTAATAGGGTTCAGGGAATATCATGGGTAGAAATGATTTGAATAATGATTTTAAGAGCTGGTAGGGCTGTTTTGAGCAGAATAAATAACAACACTTTGGACAGTATAATGGGGCTTTTTGAATCTGAAAGGAGGTCAGAATTGAGAGTTGAAAATTTTGAGAGCTGAAAACCCTACTGTTTCATTGAAGCCTCTCTTTTGCTTCATTGATTTCATTTTTCTTATTCAAATACACTAAGACTGATCTTAAGTAACTCTAGTGTATCTTTGAGTTCATTTTGCTTCTATTGATATTGCTGTGGGTTAAGCTCCATTTATGTTGGGTACTGGGGGTCATTGATTCACTCCTGAAGTTAAAACTAGTGTTTGTTTGGTTAAAAGTTGATTCCTGGACTGCTTTTTTTCAACTTCCTTGTTGAAGTTGGCTTCGAGTTGGGTTTTATTTTGGGTGTTGAGTATTTGCTGTTGGTTTTCAATTGGTGTTGCTCATCTGTTATTGTTCCATTGCTGTTGTGGTTGTTATTACTGGGTTGTTGCTGGTGTATTACTATTGTTGCTGTGTTATTGCTGTTGTTGATCCTCTTCTTCCTCTTCCTTGGGTTCCATTTCCAGGTACATATTTTCGAGACTGGCTTGATGTAACTTCAAATTGAAAATGCTGAATTAAAAGGCTCAATTGTTCGCCTATTGAAGTGTGTGTTCAAATACTGTATTAGAATATACATTAGGAGATATGTACATGTCTATGCTTATCTTATATATGTATTTACATTGTATAACTATGCTGGAAATTGGACTGTTGTTAGACTGATTCTGATTGCTCTGATAATCAATTGATATTAGCCTGTCAATTAGTTTAAGGATCTTGTATTGTGATAACCGTTTGGACTGTTTTTTTAAAGGATGGAATATTGAACTAAGTAGATAGCTTGTGAATGCTATATCCCGTAGTGGTAATCTAAAAATGCAGAGTTATGTTGTTAATGTTGACTCAAATCAGTAAAGTAGGAGATAGGCAGAAACTAGAAACCAATCCAGGCCTATTCAGGATAAATGTTAGAAGCAGAATTTGAATATGTTAACATAGATTATACTTTAGCTGGAATTAGTTGAAACTTGGGAATTGGAAATGGCTAGCTAATTCGATAATGAGTATTTAGGCCTCTCGTTCATATTAAGTCCTGTTTTCTTCAAGTAATAATTTCAGCATTTCGAATTCCATGACGTTAGCATAAATCACTCGGAGGACGATGAGCTTATGTCGTGTTGTTCAAATCATGCTTCTTAATTAGTAGTTAAATGGGTAAAATCAAAAGGACCTTAAGTTTGAATGTGAATAATCAATATGTTCATTTGAGTAAGTGAATGCGGGTTTGCTTTGCTAATAAGGTTGTTGACGAATTAATCAATTAGGCCTTTTATTTATTCTATTTTTTAGAGACAAGAATTAAATAGGAAATCATAGCTTATTTTATATTTGTCTTGAATAAAACTTGAGACGAGCCTCGCCAAATAAAATGCACAAGCTGCGGGGTCCTCAATAAATGGATGTAAAAATACTTAGACTTCGGGATGGGCCGTTTAGCAAAATTTCACGGCCTTCCCTAAAATAATAATACGCTAGTCACTTTAGGCGTGCTTTTAATAATTCACTTTCTTAAACTCGGGTGCACATTTATGTGACCCAAATCTAAATCTCAATGGAGTCGAAATGTGTCGATAACCACGGGTACATTGATGTGACATGGTTCGAAACGCATTTTCACGACGTCGCAATTTTATTAAAAATAATAATAAAAGTGGTTTAAAGTTATTAAAAGCACATACGTTATAACATGTATTAAAATCAAATATTAAGCCATTTATAACAGTTTAAGCGACCGTGCTAGAACCACGGGATTCGGGGGTGCCTAACACCTTCCCCCGGGTCAACAAAATTCCTTACTTAGAATTTCTGGTTCGCAGACTTCATTTGGAAAGTCGAATATTTTCCTCGAATTGGGATTCAAGATAAACCGGTGACTTGGGACACCAAAAGACAAACCTTTACCAAGTGGCGACTCTGAAATAAATAAATAATCCCATTTCGAATAATGTCACTTTAAATGGAAAAATTCCCTTATACCTTTATCCTTCGGGGTAGGTGTGTGTAAAAAGGAGGTGTGACAGTAATGATTGTAAATGATATGCTGAGGGTTTGAAACCCTGGATTGTACATCGTAGTGCTATGTTGAGGTGATTTGCACCTCGGATAGCGAGAGTGGTGTAGAGCACCGTTGGGGATTGTGACTTGATCCATCCCGATTGATGATTTTACCGCGTATTTGAATGAAACTTATTTGTTATCATCATGATTTGGGTTGGTTGACATATTTGGGCTTCGTTCCAATTATTTGAACCTTCATGGAGTTTTTATCACTGTTTTGACTTATACATGAACTCAGTCTTGTTGATATCTATTATTTTACAAACTCAGCCACTTTTACTCATATTTGAAACTTAAATGATGTTTTGGGCTGAGAACTACTGTTTTAGAAATGCCCGAGGGGCTGGTGATGATTTTCAGACTAAGCGAGGCCGAGGGCCATATATGAGGATATTTTGAGTGGTATGAGGCCGAGGGCCTGAGATACTTTATATGCCACGAGGTGGCTTGAGTAATGTGCGGCCAAGTGTCGAGTGATGATGGCACGAGGTAGCTTGATATTGTGCTTGGGCCGTAAGGGGCCCCTCCCGGAGTCTGCACACCCCCAGTGAGCACTGTCGACGATATATGGATCAGGCTGCACGCCGCAGCAAGATATATGGATCGGGCAGCACACCGCAGCGAGATGTGGATCGAGCTACACAATGCAGTGGTTACTATATGATACTATTATGAGAGTGATCTGAGAAAAAAATGCCCAAAGGGCTGAGAGTGTTCTGAGAGTGAGCCCAAGGGGCTGGTACTATTTTGAGATATTGCCCAAGGGGCGAACTTTTATTTTGCTCATCTTGCATACTTACTTGCCTTTTTACCTGATATACTATGGTATTTGTGCCCGAGGGGCGGATTTTCTGTGCTTATCGGCACTAACTGTTTTGAAATCATTTCGTAACTGTTGAAAAGATTATTTGCAAAAGAGATTTAAAATTGAGCCAAGATATTTCTAAAGATTTCACATTTTCACTGTTATCTCAAAGGATTGTACACTGCTTCTATACAGCATGTTGGTTGCTCTACGTGATTTCTTACTACTCAATTGTTATTTACCCTTATTACTCACTGAGTTGGAGTACTCACTTTACTCCTGCACCTCGTGTGCAGATGCAGGTATTTATTCACCCGGTAGCGGATTTTGGCTGATTGGAGGCTGAGCTATAGGAGTTTAGCGAGGTGACTGCCAGCGTTCGCAGCGCCGTTTCTCTCTCTTTTGTTCATTATTCCTATTTTGTGTATTTTTAGGCCTTGTAGAACTGTATTCACACTCTAATAGATTCTCGTTACTTGTGATACCCCGATTAGGGTTGCGTCAGGTTGCGCTTCCATTAGTTATATCATTAAATCATATTTAAACTATTTATTAATATTTAACTATTTTTGAAAAGGTGATATGGGTTTGTTGTCTGGCCTTGTCTTCACGAGAGGCGCCATCACGGCCAGAGCGGGGTTTGGGTCAATACAAGTTGGTATCAGAGCCTAGGTTACTAGGTCTCACGAGTCATGAGCAGGTTTAGTAGAGTCTCGCGAATCGGTACGGAGACATCTGTATTTATCCTCAAGAGGCTGCAAAACCTTTAGGAAAACTTTACCTTCTTGTAATCTTATCATGCGTCCTTGATTCAGCTTGAAAAGTAACTCTTGAAATTCCGTCCATACATTCGTATGCACGTATGAGCGCTCGGTATCAGATGTGCCTTGATGGCTTATGATTCTCCGATCGAGGGGCGAGATGTGATCTCTGTGAGTTGAAATTGGGCTAGTCTGGAGGACCTAAGGCCGGATCTTTGCCTATGGCTTGAGAACCGAGGTGCTGATTGTGCGAGTATGTGTTTTGAATTTGTATGTTCGGTATCGTCCCTATTAGTGGAAGTAACGGCTGGTCAGCCATGTGATGAGTATGTTAGTACTGTGAGATGTATCTATATAACTTGGAAGTGACGAGAAAAGTCTGCTCGATAATAGATGAGCTACTAAGTGTATGATTTCCATTGTGATTGGATGTGTAGCTCCGAGTTATGGGTGCGTGAAGAATCTTTTCTTGTCTTCTAGTTGGGGTTGAAGTAAATTTTATGTTGAGGTATGAGTTCAGACTCAGGAAGACTAAGTGGATGTGTAATGTGTATAATGATGGAAGGTATACGGAAATGTTATATTGAGGCGAAGCATGTGGGTTATCTCCTGCGGAGTGCCCTGAAGGGATGTGATTGTTATGTGTATGTTAGAAGATATCATGTGTAATTGGAGGGTACGTGTTGAAATTTGAAATTTTGGGTCGCTTAAGAGAGTGGGCCTAATTATGGCGGGGATGAATGTGAGATTTGCAGAAGATTTGCAGTACTAGATGATCTGTGTTTTGGCAAACTTATAAATGATCTGAGTTTAATCTCACTATGGTATTGTGGCATCAATAGAGTAAAAGTGTTATGAGTTATTGAGTGTATCTTGATCTATGGCTTCGAGCCAAGTGGGGGAGTCTGCTGTGAGTAGTTGATTGCACAGTTAGGTGCTATGTTCGTTCCAGTTTGGACGTGCGAATGAGTTAGCTATGGCTAGAGTAAAGGAAAATTTTGACAAGGTTATATTATGCTTCATAGGGTTTGAGAATTCACGGAATGTCTGGAGTTATTGTTCGCAAAGAATGCTCGGTGCGTAGAGCGGGAACTTGCTTGCTTGTATTGAGATTAGGATTTCATTCTGCGGTATCGGAGTGCCAATAAGGCACGGGTGGTTCTGTTCGTTAGGTCAGGTAAATTGCGATTTGAATAAGAGTGAATGACTTGAGAGGATGGCTCTAATATGTTCAAGATTCTACAGAGAACAATTAGGTATTTTAAAGTTGCATGTGTAGCTAGAAACTGTGTTTTTATTGGAAGAGGTCCAGATTTGAGATGTTTCTATGTTAATTATGGGATTCTATGTATCAGTATTAGGAAAGCAAAGTAACGGATTTAGGTTCGCAACAAGTTCTACAGAGTAAAGTATTCTTGAATGTGGTGTTTCGGGGAACATTTAAGGGAGTATTCAGCGGTTTATGGGTTTCAGACAGTGTGGTTTTATGCTTGGGTCTCGTGTAGTAAGCCTGGGTTGAGGAATTGTGGTGCTACAGCAAGGGGAAATATTAAGTTGAAGATGAATCAGAAGAAATTTAGATAGATGGAGTAGCTTTATAGTAGACCGAATCGGCATGGTAAAGATATGATTAATTCTTTGTGTGTGTTCGAGGTAATGTGTTTGTACAAGTATTTTTGCAGCAATGCTCTTGGGTTTTGATGGCTTGCTTAGCTTGGTCTAGTTAGAAGGATTCGGTCCTGACAGTTAATTTGTGCAAATGGAATTGGGAGAGTTTTTGTTGGGTTTTACCGTGGGTTGGAGATAAATATTCTCTATGGGCATGCGGAGCATGGGATGTACGGTGATTTTTCGTCTAGATGGGACCAATGGAGAGCTCTTGACTAGTTGAGTGCGTAGATGTCTGTGGTTCAGGGGGGAGATGAAGTTCTCATGTTACCCTAGGATGGTATGGTATATGTAGTATGTCGTGGAGGATCGAGATTTGCATGTGTGAAGTTACAGTTCAGTCCTAAAAGAAAGTTTATGAAACTCGTAGGCAGCAGGTAGCCTCAGATAACTAAGGAAAATGTAGTTCCAGTTAGAAGTAATTTGACGAGAGTATATGTCTCAGAAAAAGGGCAATGTGATTAGGTTGATGGTACTTCGGTAGTATTGCGGCACTTTCTTGTTAGATCGGCTGGTGATTTTCGGGTTTGCTTGGTGGCATGTTAGATTCGGATGTGATGTTGGGGTTTAGACTGGTTGTCTTCGTGTTGGGTTATTCAGGACTATTGTGCTATGGGCTATGACGGAAGTTCCACGGGTTGAGTGGCGAGGTGTGTTGGATTATGTTCTAGTAGAAAGGTTTATAATTCGAAGACCCAACGAACGGCTGGGAAGGATTGCCTTTCTTGATTGGGCCTTCGTGAGGGATGTCAGTGCAGAGGTTGCTATAATTGATTCCGTTTCGGTGTTGAGGGACTTTTAGGATGAGTTTTTTGTGGTCGGGCATGTCGCCAGGCAAGGTTGTTGATTTCGATATTGATTTGGTGTCGGGCATCGTATCGTAGGGCACCGATAGAACTGAGGAGTTGTAAGGACAGCTTCAGTATTTCCTTAATAAAGAGTTCATTGGTGGGCCAATATGGATACGTGTCCTAGCTTGAGTCGGCTTGGTTGGCTTCGAATTGTATGGTTAAGGGATATGTGGATTCGATTGTTATTGAGCCTGTTGGTAAACTGGTCGATCTATGAGTTTCCTTATGTGTTGTGAGACGTTATGATTTGTTGGTTATGGGCATATATGGTGCAGTTCTGTTGGGGTTCGTAGTGGAATTCGAGCGGGAAGAGTAATCGGGAGTTACTCGGTGAATGGCGTATTGGTTTTGTTCTATCGGGTTGCGTGGTATGTGTTACTTTTTTCACCATGGGTGTAATGATTTGTTTCGGTTTCTGACATCAAATTGTGCATAGTTGTCAATTTCGAGCATAGTGACTTGAGGTGTCTCATATGGAGCAATGTTTGGATAGGATTTGTGTGTTCTATTCGTGTGTCTCATTTGGAGCAATGTTTGCATAGGATTCATGTGAGACGGGTTCTCAGCCTTGTGTTGTGGTGGTACTGGTGAGCTCGAGGTACAGCTCTTTCATTTGAGTCGTTTTCATGATTGAGTATGTTCGGACCGTTGCTTAGTGGTGCGCGTATTATGCTAGTTGTGGCTTAGGCCTCTCTTGATGTGTCATGTCACCAGAGTGGTGTGTTGGATTAAAGGATACCGTTGGGATCATTAATGAATACGATCAGATTCGATTTCAGCATGTTGGAAGGTTAATATCAAGGTTCGGCTTGAAAGTTTGCTATGGTAATTGCTAGAGGAGAAATGGCTTTATGAATGGTTGATATGGGAAATGGTTATGGTTTATTCCGTGTTTCATTGATTGTTGGCAGTATATGAAAGTGTTGGAATGAGACTTTAGCTGATAAAAGGTTTTCTATCGGTAGTTGGTTGTTGTGGACAGCCACTGTGAATCAAAGTTATCGCTACATGTGTTTGAGTTATGTGGTATATCGTGTAATTGTTTTTATGGGGGGGGGGGGGGTATATGCCATGGAATTTCATTAAAAATCAAAATCAATTAAAAGAACAGATCATTAGCTGCAGCATATTGTCTCTTCACATATGAAAATTTGTACAGAAATCTTGTAAGGGTAGTCTGGTTTTAGGGTAGAAGGAATATGTCGAAATATCGTGCACATGACGACATTATTCCTCTACATGAATCCTTAAGTGAAGTTGTTGAAGTGCGTGACCATCTAATCTAAGAGCTTAAGCTATTAGAAAGAGCATACTTTATTTACTTAATTGTCTTTTCGACACGCTAGCTCCCTCACATGCAAGCTTCATTTACATTGTTATTGGCCAAGCACATGGAAATTTATTTTCTCAAACTCAGGACCTCGGCCTACTATGATATCATGTCGAAGTCTTTGACCGTCCTATCTAAATGCTTAATCTGTTAGAGAGAGCACACTATATTTACTTAATTGTCTCTTCAACAGAAGTGCAGCTTAATATATAAGTCAAGACATCATTACATTCGTCTGAAATATTAGATCTAAAACAGAATATTCATAGTAAGATTTATTCTAGAGATGCAAAGCTGTTGGGAAACCAAAAAAGCAAACTATTTATTCTTAATTGGCGTAATGGTCTCGTGGCCACTTAAACTTGTACCCATTTGTAAAGCCGATATATAAACTTGCAGTTTTTCCATTTAAACACTTCAACTTGACAGAATGAGTACTAATAAACCACTTTGGCCATTGACGATGCTTATGTGGCAGTGACATAGGTGATGTGAACAAAATGCGTATCAATCACGTAGAAAATGCGCGTGAATGCAATAATTTGATTAACAAAAATACTATAATCAATAGGGAAAAATTTAAAAAATAAAAAAGCAAAAGGAAAAAAACGACCCCTAGCCTGTCAGTTCTCATTTCCGCTCTCTTTCTTCTCTTCAACTTAAGCAAGGAGAGAGAACATTAGAAAGTTTAATTCCGACCAAAATTCGAGATGAAGATTGTGTATTTTTACTTATATCTTACGATTTTGGAGTTTTAGAAAATATGAGATTATGATTGGTTGGCAACGAAGTGGGGTGGCAACCATTTAAGTTTTATGGTGGTCAGAAGTACTCACCACTCTAAACCACTGGTGGCCTGACGAAAACCCTATCATCGAATCTCTTTGCCAAAATAATAGCAAAAAAGGGGTAGATATTTGCAATGTTATTCAGTGGCCTCCACTCTTTCAAATTAAACAATATAATGGATTCTTATTGAATTTCTGAAATTTCAAAATTCAATTTTTTCTGGTCTAATCATGACCATAGTGGAGTTGTGAAATTGATTCAGAATAAGAGAGAAATAACAGTAAGGAAAAAGAGAAAGGAGAAGAAAGAATACGAATAAGGTAAGAAAGGGAGGTGGATGAACGGAGAAGAAGGAAATGTTAGGTGTTTTTCCTCCTTTTCTTTTTTCTATTTTTAATTTATGACTGTTTTTTTTGTGATTTATTATTTGAAAATGGGACCCGCAAATAACACATGTCAAGTAATAAATAATCTAACATATGACGTGTTGTACATGTCATGGCAATTGATATACACGCTCTACTGGATGTATTTATTAGTACTCATTCTGTCAAGTTGGACTGTTCAAACGGGAAAACTGTAAATTTATGTATCAGCTTTACAAAAGGGAACAAGTTTAAGTGGCCACGAGGCCATTTCGCCTTCTTAATTACAATATATCTTATAATGTTGATTGAGTATGCACATCAACGACACATAACTATAGCATCTCGTTATGTTGGTTTATTTGACCCATTTTTAAAAAGTTCATTATTCAGCTCATTTTTTAATGGTTAATATGGATGGATAACTATTTTTTATCCATTTTGTCATAACTATTTTTTTATCCATTTTGTCTCCACTATATTCACTACAAGAGATTGGACTTTTGGCGACCTTAGTATTGCTACTAGTATTTCTGATAGTGAATTTTTTTTGGGACGACTTCGAGAGGTCGATACAAGAAAAAGTACATTTTGTAGAGACTAAACTTGCCCCAAAAATAAACAAACTACGCTGCAGAAAAGTTCTACAATGCCCTTACTCCTGTAGTGGTTATTATGAAAATTAGAAATTAAATTATTTAGCTAAACTATTTTGTTGCTATCTTTATAAGGTAGGATAAGGTCTGCTTACATACTATCATTCCCACTTATGGGGTTACATTGGGTTTATTGTTGTTATTGTTATTCTGCTGCAAATAAATGATAAACATGTCGACATAAGTTGAGACTACATATCCTTGACGAGAAATATTGTGGACATGTCGACATTGTATTCTTTTGCAAGAATTCTCAAGCATATATATAATAACATTTAGGTGATCTAAATCAGTCAAGACATCTTTACATTCTTTTGAAATTGGATCTAAACCAGAATATTCATAAGATTTATTTCAAATGCAGAGCTTTTGGGTAAAAGAAAAGGCAAACTGTTTATTCTTATAATGTTTATTGAGTCTGCACATCAGTGAAACATAATAGCATTTTATAATGTTGGCTTATTTAGTGTCATAATCTTGAGTTAATTATATGGTGAAATAAACGTTCTTTAATCTATATAATTCAATAGTTAACTCTGCGAATAATATTTCTAAATTGCTAGTTAATTAACACGTTTTTTCAATGCCCTCAAAAGTCCACCTATACGTTCTATATAAAATCCTTGAGAGTTAACAGTTATAGACTTTAGACCGACGTAAATGGAATTATAGACAAAAAATAATTTATATAGTTTGCTGATTATTATAATAATGTGACCAATATATGAATACAATCGCATCCTCAAGTGGGTGATCTAATAATAAGATAGTAATCTTAGAACTCTAAAACCTTGATGTAGACCTAGCCGGAAAAAGTTTAAATTAAGTACTTCTTATATAAACCTACATATGCCTACTTTAAAAGAAAACGGACTAGGATAAATTAAAACCATATTCTTCTTCCTCGTTCCTGCCTAACATCACTTCTTTATGTGCTGAATTAGACGCAGTGAGTTTGACCAAATACATTGGGTCTATTCTATATCAAGAAAATTCATGCAGCTGGAGCATAGTCATAGTCTCCGTAATCATCATCTCCTTCTAAGGATGCAACTGGAGCATAATCTTCATTCGGAATTCTAAAACATAGAAGATAGCTTTTATAATCTTCATTCTAATCTTTTTTCCTCTCTTCTTTGACTTCAGAAATGGTAGCAGTGAGATAGAAACAACTACATTGGCTAACTCAGTACACTAATCCAACCTTACCTATTTATCAAAATCATAATTTTATCGTCTTCTGATTTCAAAAACTCAGTAAATTGAAATTTAGCATACTTGAAAAACACCAGTATTTATAATCGTGAAGAATGGGAAAACCACGAAGTTCTGTATAAGTGTTGTATTTTCTGGCATCTCAACATTCCATCCGCAAGGGGCATTGACGAATTAATTAAACCACGAAAAATGAGTTATTAGAGTAATATGAGAAGAACTTGAGAGTACTATAGAAAGATAATAAATAGGTGAAATAATCTAATATCACATCAGGAATAAAGTGGCTTTCAGCACCATCAAGAATATGGCTACAAAATTGTCTTCAATTATCCAAAAAACAACAGCAAAATGGCTTTAATCGCATCCATAAACAACAGCAAGTGGCTCCAACCACAAATCATAACAACAACAAAGGCATGTATACTAACATCATAGCACCAGAAGAAGTATCTTCAACTGCATCCAGAAGTAGCAACAAAAAGTGTCTCCAACCACATCCTGAAACAATAGTAAAACTATCTTTAATTTAATACTTCTTCCGTTTTATATTATTTGAGGTAGTTTTACTCGGCACGGAGTTTAAGAAAAAAGAAGAAGACTTTTGAAACATCTGGTCTTAAAAGATTAAGGGGTAAAAGGTTGTTTGCGGGGCCATGCCATTTGTGTGGCTATAAACGCTTCTCATTAAGGGAAAAAAGGGTAAAATGAAGAGTTTAAAGTTGAATTATTTTCAAATTTAGAAATGTATCTGTAGGCATATAAATTTTATTAGAATTAAATCCATAAAATTTATTTGAACTATCAGAATTTGTAGACAATAAATTTGTGTCGAGAAAATAAAATCAAGACCGAAAAATATCGCAACAATCATCGTATTTTATTTCGAATATTTGAGTGTACATCTCTATGAATCCTCTGATTCTTCTTTTCAACAGTAAATAAATTCAAGGGCCTTTGAGCTTGATCTTGAATATGTCGAGTGTGTCTCAAATCTGTGACAAGGGAAATTAATTGAAGTCCTTGTCCAAAAGGTTTAAGAAACATCTATGTTGCAGACCTTGACTCATTGGATGGTGGTCTAACATGCCTAATCGCCATTGATGATGATGCTGAGTTATGGCATAGACAATTGGGGCCGAGTGTTTCTTTGCTGAACAAGTGATCATGAAGGACCTGGTTCATGGGTTGAATCGTTCAACACTGCCTATTACTTGGTTAACAGGTGTATGATCAGGTCCCTTCTCGAGAAGACTCTCTATGAATCGCTCAATTTGAGAAAACCCAAGCCGAATTACTTGAGAGCCTTTGGATGGTCTTGTTTGCAACAATGGTGGCAAAGGATCACATAACAAAGAAGATGAAGATGGAGATTTCTCAAAGGTTCCTAGAGAAGATTGACAATGAAAAGACTAATCTGATGAGTCAAGTCAAGTAGAGCGATGAAGAAGATGCAGCAGAATCTCCAAAAGGTACAGAGGAACCTGGTCCCTCTATAACCTCGACTGAATCTGAACATATGGGTTGCTGATGCTGTATTAGGTACTTCTGATGCAGAACAAAAGAGTGGAGTCATAATTCTGTTGATGTCAATGATGTTTGAAATATGCAGGAACCTAGATCTTCACATTCTGAAGTTCAAGTATCCAACTAGAAGCAAAAGAATTCACATCCCCTTCAAAATATAATCACATCCTGTGACGATCCGGCCCGTCGTCACATGAGTTACCACCCCGTTTCCCCCTTATTATGTTGCTTCATATTTCAATATCGGTATTAGAGTTGATCGGATAGCGTTGGGTTGGTTTTGGATGAAAATGAGGCAATTAGCCTCTTAGGAGGAAGGTTGCTGTAGAAAAGTCAACCGAAAGTTGACTATGTGGTTGGAGGGCTCGGATGTGAATTCCGGTGGTTTGATTAGTTTCGGGGGATAATTTGTGACTTAGGAGTGCGATCGGAATCGAATTTGGAGGTCCGATATAGAATTAGGCTTGAATTGGCGAAGTTGGAAATTTGGCGAATTCCGGTTGGTAGGTGAGATTTTGATCCGAGGGTCGGAATGGAATTCCGAGAGATTTCAGTAGCTTCGTTAGGTGATTTTGGATATGTCTGCAAATTTTCAGGTCATTCGGACGTTGTTTGGTCGGGTTTTTGGCTGAATGTGCATTTCGGAAGTTTTGACGAAAACTAGGCTTGAATCCGATGTAATTTATTGGTTTTAGCATTGTTTGATGTGTTTTGAGGATTGGAACTAGATTTTATAAGATTGTTGGATGTGTTGGTGCTTTTGGTTGAGGTCCCGGGGGCCTCGGGGTGATGTCGGATGATTAATCGAGAATTTTGAAGTTTTGCAGCAGGTCTGTATTTGAAGCTTCTGGTATTTCCGCATATGCGGAAAAAGGACCGCAGGAGCGGTTCCGCAGATGCGGCTAATTGGTCGCAAAAATGGTCCTAGAGAAGGGCTGGTATTTCCACAAAAACGGAAGAGTTTCCGCAGAAGCGGTCCTGGGATTTTTGATGATACCGCAGAAGCGGTCAAGTGGATCGCAGAAGCGGTCGTAGTGGGTTAAGTGAAACCGCAGAAGCGGTCTAAAGGCCGCAGAAGTAGTCCCGCAAAAGCGGTAGCGGGACCGCAGAAGCGAAATATCAGAAGGGTTTAATGAAACAGTGTCTTCGAATTTCAGAAGTGAGAAAACATTTTGGGACTTCGGAAAGAGGCGATTTTGGGCGATTTGGCGAGATTTCGAAGGAGATTCCATCAGGTATGAACTTGTAGCTTCAAATAATGTTGTTATGGTATAAAAACAAGGATTAAACATTGAAAATTTGAGGAATCAAAGGGTAAAAATGGAGGTTATGGCTTGAAGCCTAAGAGAGTCTAAAGTGACGATTTGAGAGGCCAAATGGACTCCGATTCTTGTGTATTTTATATGTACAGACTCGTAGTGAGACGAGGATTCCGGAAATGTAAATTTTGTAATTTTTCGAGAAGTGGGCCCGGGGCTCGGGTTTTGCCAACTTCGTGGTTTTTGTTGTTTTTCGAGTCTTTTCGATTGGGTTATGGTTTATTAGCCTATTGTGATGTATCCCTTATGGTTTTGATTAGATTCTATACCCGAGGAGGTAGATTTGAGAGGGAAAGGCTTGGCGAGCTAGATTATCGGCCGGCTAGAGGTGATTAATACTTGTGAATGATATTCTGAGGGTTTAAAACCCCGGATTTATACATCTTAGTGTTATATTGAGGTGACTTGCATGCTGGACCTGAGCGTGGGGTAGAGCACCGTTGGGGATCGTGACTTGATCCATCCCGGTTGTTGGTTTTTGCCGCGTATTTACAAATGATTTGTTGTTATCATTATGACTTGGGCTTATTGCCATACTTGGGGCTTATTGCCGATTGTTTGAACTCT
>MU674943.1:0-33630 GCA_026770625.1 Nicotiana glauca
CAAGCCTCTTACCTCGAATCATCCTTGAACGTCTCGAATCTTCGATCAAAGATTCGAGTCGAAACTCAACCAACGTCAAACCGTCCCAAAATAATACCCTATACTCCCATGGCCTTCCTCATGACCAAACCAAACTTGGTTTGACTCGAATCCAACCAGAAAGCCCCGAGCTCCAAATGGTAGTTTTGAACCCTAGAAATCTAAAAATAGGGCTTCCAGTTAGATTCATAGGCGTGTGAGGTCCAATGGACCTTAGCTTGGGTGTTCTCAATTGAGAACACCTTGGTTAAGGCCCATTTGGCTTCAAAAATTCAAGTCCGTTGGTCCAAGCCTGGGTATTTCTGATTGATATTCTTGAGGTATTTCTTCCCTTTTGTCTTCGTTTGTTAGTTTAGTTATGTGTGTATTTTTGTATTTTTCAAATTTTTCAGTTTTTTCTGTTCCTCCTCTCAGACCTTTTATATGGTCAATTTTGTTTCTGTTAATTTTTTTGATTGTGTTTGCCGTAGAATATGTATTCGTTTCGATTAGCATCGTCGAATAGTTAGTTTCGCATTTTCTCTATTTTGACTTAAGTGCTGTGAATCACTGATGAATAGGTCGATTATTTGTTATCGATTATACGTGCTGTAATCGACTAAACGAATGTCGTCGATTAATCTCGAAAATCCGCCTGTTAGAACACTGGACTGTAATTAGCTGTAATTGCTTGCATTTTTACTGTTGGATTATAATTGAAACTGGTTGTTGATTTCAAATTAGGGGGTTGAATGGATATAGCTGTTTAGCTTGATTTAGAAATCAGAAATTAAAATAGGTGCCAGCTACATGGTTTAGTGAGTGGAACCTGCTGGACAGCAGGCAGTCCACTAGTTTCTGCACTTCAATAATTAAAATAATAAGCATCCATACTTAAGACAAGGAAAAGTGGGAAAACAGAAGAATAATATGGCGGGTCAGTTTTAAAACAATTTTAAACATGCTGAAAGGTTTTTAGTTTGGTTATATAAGAAGGGAAGTTTCAGAATAGAAGGGGGGGCTAATTTTTTGAGAGCTGGTTTTTGGTCTTTACAAAACTTGTTCAAGAGAGTTCAAGTTTGAAAAGAATTAGGAGAGGGGTTTGTGAAAGGATCAGTCTCTTTAAAAAATAAAGTCAGTCTTAGGCAATTCGAGTCCTCGCTAACACTGTTACATTGCTTTCAAGGTCAGAAACAGTTTGAAATTTCCTCTGTTTCTGTTTTTCCATACTCGAGCTTTCAAAGCATTCGAAGGGTCTGTTGATTTGTTTAAGTTTGGTTTGTTGCTGTTTGGGTATTTTGAAACTGCCATTGGTTGGAATCTACTACTAGCTCACTTGGGTTTGGCTTTAAAATCTTCCTGGGATTTCTTTTGGCTACTGTTTATTGCTTGCTGCCGTATTGCTGTGTTATTGCTTCGTCTGAGCTGCTGCACTATTGATCCCTTTCCTCATTTTTGCTGTTGAAATTCCAGGTACACATTAGAATCTCCTTTGCTGTAACTCCGAGTTTTGAAAAATGGAATAAAATTGCTCACCTATTTGCTCCTGAACCACGTCTGCCTGGACTGCTATGTATTAGTAGATCAATAGGTGCAAATTGATGTGTAATTATCTAGTTTGTATTAACATGAAACAATAGGCCATGGACTGCATAATTAGGACCATTTCGAATTGATTTGGACTGTTTCGATTGAACTATTTTGGACTGCCAAGTTTGTATTGAACTGTTAATTAGCTTAGGGTAATCATGTTTAGTGATTAGTTTAATAGTTGATATTGGTAACGACATAAATACAGAAGAGGATTGCAGATCTTCGCTTGTAGTTAATAGTTCAACCTTCGAAGGGTATGATTGTAAAGTCAGACTTTGAACTTGGATGGCATGTTCATAATTGCAGAAGCTATTGCAATAAAGTTTGTACTAAAATGTAGTGATGTTTGCTGGCTCTTCGTTTGAAACTCAAATAAGATATAAGTAAAGGTCAGTTCGAGTATGGAAAAAAAATGGTTAGAGATCATCAATTTTCTCTTTATTTTGGCATATAATTCAAGCAAACAAATATAAAGTCCCTCGTGGATTTAATAATTGAGTTGTTACTCCTATATGTTAATGATCCTACTGTTTTGTTGGCCCAACATGCTGAAAGTCCAATTTACTTGTTTCAATTTGGTACTTAGGACTTGAGTCCCTTTGAATACTCCTAGCAATAATTGGATCACATATCTAATTAATTAGGGCTCTTTAGAGACAAATGCAAAAGAAATCATAGTTTACTTTAGGTTGGCCTTCAAATAGTAAAACGAGGTGAGCCCCGCCAAATAAAAATGCTTAAATTGCGGGGCCCTCTTTAAATGTCCCGATGCCTAGAATTTGGGACGTACCGTTTAACGAATTTCGCGGTCTCCCACAAAGATAATAATGCGTTAGTCACTTTAGGCGCGAATAATAAATATTACTTTCTTAAATTCGGGTGCACATGTATGTGACCCAAATCCAAATCTCAACGGAGTCGAAATGTGTCGATAATCACGGGTACATTGATTGTAACGTGGGTCGAGATACATTTTCACGACGTTGCAATTCTCCTTAAAAAATAATAAATAATAAAATCGGGTAATTAGACTTTAAATGAGACGAGCCTGGCAAAATAATACCCAAAATTGCGGGGCCCTCGGTAGGTGGCTATTTTAAATACTTAGATATCGGGACAGGCCGGACAGCTAATTTTACGGCCTTCTCAAAATAATGATACGCTAGTCGCTTTAGGCATGCCTTTAATAATTTATTTTCTTAAACTCGGGTGCACATTTATGTGACCCAAATCCAAATCTCAACGAAGTCGAAATGTGTTAAAGGCCACAGGCGTGCTGGTACGGTGTGGTCCGAAACACATTTTCACGACGTTGCAAGTCTTTGTTAAAATAATAATAATAATATTAAAAGCGATTAAAAGTTAAAATTGGCACATAAGTTAAAGCATGTTGTAAATCAGATAATGAAGCCAAATATGACAATTGAGCGACCGTGCTAGAACCACGGAACTCGGGAATGCCTAACACCTTCTCCCGGGTTAACATAATTCCTTATCCGGATTTCTGGTTCGCGGACCGTTAAATAGAGTCAAACCTTTCCTCGACTCGGGATTCAACCAGTGACTTGGGACACCATAAATCTCCCAAGTGGCGACTCTGAATTAAATAAATAAATCCCGTTTCGATTGTCCTTTAATTGGAAAAAACTCCCTTTACCATGCCCTTCGCGGGTGCGGTAGCGCCAAAAGGAGGTGTGACAACGACAATATAAATACAAGACAACTACAAAATAACTACAATTATAAACTGTAGAAAATCACAACTACAAATAATTACAAAATTAAGACAACTAATCTACAATTTACCAAAACACTTAAAATAGAGATTTTGACACCCAATACAAAACTACAAAACTGGAAACGAAAATAATAAATGTTTACCTTCGCCAATTTTTTTTTTGAACCAATTTTGGGAGATTTATGGACTGTTTCGTCGATTTTTACTTTGAGGAAGCAGGAGACAACTTAGGTTTTTTTACACTTGGAATTTTAGGGACATCATCAACAAAGTCGTCATCTACACAAAGCTCTTTACCCTTTCTTTTGAGTTGTTTACCGCCTGGTGTACCATTGCCTCCAGCATCGACATAATGTGGATTATGTTGTGCTTAGATTCCACACTTTGTGTGATCCTAGCATTCCTAGCTAGATAAAAGAGTTATTGTCTCCAAATGCTTTAAAGCTTTTTAAAAACACTTGTTTTGGCTACTTACTGTCTGTTCCCTCCATTTGCATGCAAAACCAAGCTATTAATCTCCTCATGAAGTATGAACTGTCTAAGTCTAATGAATCATTTTTTTCAGTCAACTTGAAGGGGAAAAAATTAAATTTTTCATTGAGAGAGTTTGCTTTAATTACTGGTTTAAATTGTGTGAAACAGTTTTCAGATTATGGATACACTTCTAGTTATGTTAGCAAGTTAATGAATAGTTATTTTCCTAACCAAAAAAGATTAGAGAAGTGGTATTTGAAAAACATAGTGACAAATAGATCTTGGGTAAACGATGAGGATGCAGTCAAGTTGTGCATTCTTTATCTATTGGAATTTTTTGTTCGTCCTTATGACAAAGACCATGTGTCTTTTATAGACAACTTTAGGTTCTATTTGGTAGAGTCTGGTCAGTTTGAGTCATACTGTGACGACCCAAAGGGTCATCACCCATTTTCTCATTCATTCCGTGCTTCCGAGGCCTTAAAAACCTCACTTTTATTTGTCTCGATTTGCGTGCGCATTCCGACCGTGTAGCCGGAAGGCTTAAATATGAATTCTGTGTGAAAAATGATGAATCTGGATCTTAATATGGTTAAAGTTGACTTCGGTAAATATTTTTGGTAAACAGACCTGGTCCCATGATTTGACGGTCCCGGAGGGTCCGTAGAAAAATATGGGACTTGGGCATATGCCCGGAATCAAATTTCGAGGTCCCAGGCCCGAGGAATGAATTTTTCCATGAAATTATTTTCTGAAAATATTTAAGGAAAATAAAAATAAAATTTGATCAAAAAGTGATGGTATCGGGCTTGTATTTTGGTTTCGATGCCCGGTACAAGTCTTAAATATGTGTTCAGCGCTATCTGTAAAGTTTGGTTGAAAACGGACATTGTATGACGTGTTTCGGACTATAAGTTCCAAATCCAAAAGTTTATGAAACTTAGAAGAAAATCATGTGTTTTGAGGCTTGATTCTATGTATATGATGTTATTTTGGCGATTTGATCGCGCGAGTAAGTCTGTAGGATGTTTTTGAGGTGGTGTTCATGTTTGGTTTGGAGCCCCGAGGGCTCGGGTGAGTTTTGGATAGGGGTCGAGTTGTTTTTCTTAAACTTTGGGCTGCAGATTTTGCAACAGAATGCGAAGCCTGGCTCGCAAATGCGAAGTCTACTTCACAAATGCGAAGCTAGCTAGGTCCGCCTGGGATCGCAAAAGCGAAGTGTTTTTCGCAAATGCGGACGTCGCAAATGCGAACAAAAACCCGCAATTGCGAAGACTGGGCACCTGGGCAGGGTTCGCAAATGCGAACTCTTTTCTCGCATTTTCCAAGTCTAGTGGGTTCGCAATTCCCATATTTGCAACCTGCAATTTTCATACTTAGACGAATTTTAAGCCTCATTTTTCATATCTCTCAAACCCAAACACCCATTGGCGATTTTTTCAAGAACCCTTCCTCTTCCAATCCATTTGTAAGTTGATTTTCACTTAATTTCTTCAATCTTTAACATCATTTATCATGTTTTCATCTTAAAATCAAGGTTTTTCATGGGTGAAAATGGGAATTTTGTGTAGAACCTAGGTTTTCTTAAAATTGGGGATGTGGACCTCAATTTGAAGTCTGATTTTAAAACAAATCATAGTTATGAAATCGTGGGAGAATGGGTAACCGGGTTTTGGTTCGAACCTCGGGTTTTGACCACGTGGGCCCAGGGGCATTTTGGGAATTTTGAGTAAAACTTTGGGAAATTCATTTTTATGCATTCAAGTTGATTCAATTAGCATTCGTTGATACATTCAAGTAATTTGTGACTAGATTCGAGCGGTTTTGTGGTGAATTCGAGGGGTAAAGCTATACTATAGGCTTGAGTGGATTTTTGGAGCATTTGAGGTAAGTGTTTGATCTAACTTTGGCCTGAGGGAATGGGATTAGAGTGTTATTAATTGTTAATTGCTAAATGATCGAGTACGGTGTATAGGCATGGCGATGAGTATCTATACACCGGTGTCTAGCATGCTCGTGGGTCTTTGTTGGTACTTGTTTTGGCATACTTTGGGACTCTTCCAAGCTAATTAATGATTGTCTATATAATGTGAATAGTTTGAGGATTAATTATGAATTGTGAATTCTTTGGAGCGTTGGCTCGCATGATAAAAATACTATCGAGTAAGAAATGAAAGAATTGGAAAGAGACGTGATTAATCCCTTGCCGGTATGGTTTGAGTAGATTGATTATCTCCCTTGTCGGGATGTAAAAGTTTTTGTTATTGCTCCCTTGCTGGGATTTGGTTGTGTAATTGTGTTTTTCCCTTGCCGGAACATTTCTTATTATTGATTATTCCCTCGCCCGTTTGGTTGTGATTGCTGTTTGGGTGAGGAAGAGTGATAATGCACGAAGGGTCATTCCGTACCATGTTTTGATTATATTTGCACGAAGGGTCATTCCGTGCCATGTTTTGATTATATTTGGTACGAAGGGTCATTCCGTGCCATGTTTGGATTATATTATGCACGAAGGGACATTCCGTGCTCCGATTTGATTATATTTGCACGAAGGATCATTCCGTGCCATGAAATGAGAGTTATGTGAGGGAAGCACGAAGGGTGATGCCGTGCATTTTATTTGGTTGCTTTGGGTGAGGATGAGAGTAAAAGCACGAAGGTTGATGTCGTGCAACTGTTGGATTTTCTTGTTTTTGTTAAATATTGTTGTGCCCTGTTTCTTATTTAAGTTGATGACTTTTATATTCGGATTGTACTCCCCTATAGCATGCTTCCCTCTCTTTTAACTATTTAGTTTTGGTATTCTTTCCTTTATTGCACAAGTATACATTGAACTGCACAGGTTGATTTGGTAGTCCTATCTATCCTCGTCACTACTTCGTCGGGGTTAGGCCAGGTACTTACCAGCACATGGGGTCGTTTTTGTTGATGTTACACTTCTGTGCTTTGTGCACAGATCACGGTACCGGAGCAGCTTTTGCACCACAGCAGTAGCACATTGGGTGGGAGCTGACTTCAGTCCAGGGACTACGAGGTAGCCTAGCTGGCGTTCGCAGGCCGGAGTCCCTTTCCATATTTTCTGTTTGTTTTCATTGTACCGAGACAGACACGATGTATTTTTCTATTCAGACTTGTTTGTAGCATTCATTAGTTGTCTGTGAGATAGCTACTCCAGTCTTGGGTAGTGAAATGTTAAGCTTCCGCATTTTTGGTTTCCAGTTATTTATGCTATGAAAGACTTCCGCTTTTATTTTAAAGGTTTATTATTGTCATTACTGTTGTGTTGTTATCCGAAAAGGTTTTAATGCTTGGCTTGCCTAGCTCCGACAGTAGGCACCATCACGACTCCCGATGGTGGGAAATCCGGGTTGTGACAAGTTGGTATCAGAGCTCTAGGTTACATAGGTCTCGCTACTCACGGACAAACTTGGTAGAGTATGAGGGATCGGTACGGAGACATCTGTATTTATCCCCAGAGGCTACAGAGTTAGGAAAAGTTTCACTGTTGTTCTTTCTTGTCGTGCGAGGGGCAGAGGCCGAGGGTGTGCCAGAGGCCGAGGGTATGCCAGAGACCGAGGCAGGGGCAGAGTTCAGTCCCGGGCAGCAATCCCAGAGGTGGAGCCTCATATTGACTATGATGAAGTGGTTCCAGCCCCAGCAGCTCCGGTGGGCCCAGCTCAGGTCCCAGGAGGGGTCATGGTCACCCCAGATCTTTAGGACGCTCTAGTCAGATTGGCAGGCTTTATGGAGAGTGTTACTAGAGTGGGTTTGCTGCCAGTAGCACCAGCTATTTCTCAGGCTGGATGAGGGCTTCAGACTCCTGCTACACGTACTCTGGAGTAGGTAGCTCCCCAGAATCATGTCCCAGTGGTTCAGCCAGCTGTGGCAGCTCAACCAGGTATTACAGCCCAGGCCGATGATGGAGCGGCTATCGGATGCTTTGTGGAGACTTGATCGGTTCTCCAAGCTCTTCACCACCACTTTCAGTGGTGCTTCATCAGAGGATCCATAGGATTTCTTATTCAGCTGTCATGAGATCCTTAGGACCATGGGTATAGTAGAGACCAATGTGGTCGATTTTGCCACCTACCGGCTTGCAGGATCCGCCAAGACTTGGTGGAGGGATTATTGCCTATCTGGACCGGTAGAGTCTCCAGCTTTGACATGGGATCAGTTCGCGAAGTTGTTTTTGGAGAAGTTTCTCCCAGTCACTCAGCAGGAGGCACTTCGCAGGCAGTTTGAGCGCCTCCAGCAGGGCTCCATGATAGTTACGCAGTATGAGACTCGGTTTATTGACATGGCACGCCATGCTATTGTGATACTCCCCACAGAGTGAGAGAGGGTCCGGAGATTTATTAATGGATTGATTTATTCGATCCGTCTCCAGATGGCTATGGGAGCTGGTAGTGATATTTCCTTTCAGGAGGCGGCCAATGCGGCCCGTAAAGTTGAGATGGCCCTCGCACGGGGAAGTGGTCAGATGTCGGATTAGAGGCCTTGTCATTCTGGTAGGTTCAATGGTACCTCGTCTGGAGGTAGGGATTCTTATGGTAGAGGTCATTCACCGAGACCCTTTCAGTCAGCGCTCCAGGTTTCTCATGGTACTCCAGGTGGTGGTGGTTCTCAGCAGCATTATTCAGATCAGCATCCTATCAGTGCACCCCCACTTCAAAGCTTCAGGGGAGGATATTCAGGTCGACAGGGCCAGCAGTCGCAGTAGTCGATGTCTTGTTATGGTTGTGCTGACCCCGGTCACATTATCAGGTTTTACCCTCGAGCCTCGAGCAGCTCTCAGCAGTAGGGTCCTCACCCCATGATTCAGGCATCAGGTGATCTACAGCTTGCCCAGCCAGCTAGAGGCGGGGGTAGGGATCATAGAGGTGGAGGTATAAACCGTAGAGGTGGAGCTCAGACCGGCAGAGGTAGGGGTCAGCCAGTAGCCGATCTTCCTAGGGACATGGTCCAGGGAGGTGGGGCCCATTCTCGGTGTTATGCTTTTCCAGCCATGCCAGAGGCTGAGTCTTCAGATGCTGTTATTATAGGTACTATTCTGGTCTGTGATAGGGATGTTTCAGTGCTATTTGACCCTGGGTCTACGTATTCATATGTGTCGTCTTATTTTGTACCCTACTTGGCTATGCCTAGTGACGCTTTGGGTATCCCCGTTTATGTATCTACACCAGTAGGTGATTCTATAGTGGTCGATCGAGTTCATCGTTCCTGTGTAGTAGTATTTGAGGGTCTCTAGACTCGTGTTGATTTATTGCTTTTAGACATGGTGGATTTTGATGTTATATTGGGGATGGATTGGTTGTCCCCATATCATGCTATCTTGGATTGTCACGCCAAGACCGGGACCTTGGCCTTGCCAGATTTGCCCCGATTAGAGTGGAGAGGGACCCTAGGTCATGCCACCCGTAGTGTTATTTCATATGTAAAGGCTCGACGCATGGTCGGGAAGGGGTGTTTAGCTTATTTGGCATATGTTCGCGATTCCAGTACAGAGGTTCCTTCTATTGACTCAGTTCCTATTATGCGGGAGTTCCCAGAGGTTTTCCCTTCAGACCTGCCGGGTATGCCGCCCGATAGGGATATTGATTTCTGTATTGATCTGGCCCCAGGCACGCAGCCCATTTCTATTCCACCGTATCGCATGGCCTCTCTAGAGTTGAAGGAGTTAAAGGACCAGTTGCAGGATGTGCTAGAGAAGGGTTTTATCAGGCCTAGTGTTTCTCCTTGGGGTGCGCCGGTGTTATTTGTGAAGAAAAAAGATGGGTCGATGAGGATGTGCATTGATTACCGGCAATTGAACAAGGTGACGATAAAGAACAAGTATCCACTGCCGAGGATTGATGATTTGTTTGACCAGCTTCAGGGTGCAAAGATGTTCTCAAAGATATACTTGAGATCTGGCTACCATCGGCTAAGGATCAGGGCGTATGATGTCCCTAAGACCGCATTTCGCACTCGGTATGGGCATTACGAGTTTTTCGTCATGTCATTCGGGTTGACCAATGCCCCAGCAGCATTTATGGAGTTGATGAACCGAGTGTTCAGGCCTTATCTAGGCTTGTTCGTGATAGTCTATTGATGATATTCTGGTGTACTCCCGCAACTAGGAGGAGCTTGAGCAACACCTCAGAGTGGTTCTTCAGACTCTGAAGGATAGTCAGTTGTATGCTAAGTACTCGAAGTGCGAGTTCTGGTTGAGTTCGGTTGTATTTTTGGGTCATGTTGTATCAGCAGAGGGTATTCAGGTGGACTCGAAAAATATTGAGGTAGTCAAGAATTGTCCTCGACCAGCTTTAGCGACTGAGATTCGGAGTTTCTTGGGGTTAGCAGGTTATTACCGTCCGTTCGTGGAGGGGTTTTCATCTATAGCATCCCCGATGACTAGATTGACCCAGAAGGGTGCCCAGTTCAGGTGGTCAGATGAGTGTGAGGAGAGCTTTCAGAAGCTTAAGACAGCTCTGACTACGGCAGCGATATTGGTCCTGCCCACAGGTTCAGGGCCTTATACAGTTTATTGTGATGCTTCCCGTGTTGGGCTTGGTGCAGTATTGATGTAGGACGGCAGAGTCATAGCTTATGCTTCGAAGCAATTGAAGATCCACGAGAAGAACTATCTGGTCCATGATTTAGAGTTGGCAGCCATTGTTCATGCCTTGAAGATTTGGAGGCACTACTTATATGGTGTGACGTGTGAGGTGTACACTGATCACAAGAGTCTGCAATACTTGTTCAAGCAAAATGAGTTGAATTTGAGGCAGAGGAGGTGGTTGGAGTTGTTGAAAGATTATGATGTTACTATTTTGTACCACCTGAGGAGAGCAAATGTGGTGGCCGATGCATTGAGTAGGAAGTCTGCCAGCATGGGTAGTCTTGCTTATATTCCGGTCAGCCAGAGACCGCTTGCCTTGGATATTCAGGCTTTGGCCAATCGGCTGGTGAGGTTGGACATTTCGGAGCCTAGCAAAGTGTTAGCTTGCACGGTCGCTCATTTTTCATTACTGGAGCATATCCGTGATCGGCAGTTTGATATTCCCCATTTATGTGTCCTGAGAGACACGATGCAGTGTGGAGGAGCCACGAGGGTGACCTTAGATGATGATGGTGTTTTGAGGTTGCACGGGCGAGTTTGTGTGCCCGATGTCGATGGGATTCGAGAGTTGATCTTAGCGGAGGCCCATAGTTCACGGTATTCTATTCACCCGGGAGTCGCGAAGATGTATCAAAACTTGCGGTAGCATTATTGGTAGCGTAGGATGAAGAAAGATATTGCTGCAATTGTGGCTCGATGTTTGAACTGTCAGCAGGTCAAGTATGAGCATCAGAGGCCTGGTGGGTTGTTTCAGAGGATTGAACTTCCCGAGTGGAAGTGGGAGAGGATTACCATAGATTTCGTTACTGGACTTCTGATGACTCGGAAGAAGTCTGATGCTATTTGGGTCATTGTTGATAGGCTGACCAAGTCAGCGCATTTTATCCCTATTGCATCCACCTATTCATCAGAGAGGTTAGCTGAAATCTACATCTGAGAGATTGTTTGCCTTCATGGAGTGCCGGCATCTATCATTTCGGACCAGGGTATGCAGTTTACCTCGCGCTTCTGGAGGACAGTTCAGCAGGAGTTGGCACCCAGGTTCAGTTGAGCACAGCTTTCCATCCTCAGGCGAACGGCCAGTCCGAGAGGACTATTCAGATATTGGAGGATATGCTTAGAGCCTGTGTCATTGATTTTGGGGGCTCGTGGGACCAGTTCTTGCCTTTAGCAGAGTTTGCGTACAACAACAGCTACCAATACATCATTCAGATGGCTCCATATGAAGCGTTGTATGGTAGGCGATGTCGGTCTCCAGTCGGGTGGTTTGAGCCGGGAGAGGCTCGGTTATTGGGTACAGATTTAGTCCAGGAGGCCTTGGATAAGGTCAAGATCATTTAGGACATGCTTCATTCGGCTCAATCGTGGCAAAAGAGTTATATGGATCGTAAGGTTCGAGATGTAGCTTTCATGGTTGGTGAGCGGGTCTTGGTCCGAGTGTCGCCTATGAAGGGCGTGATAAGATTTGGGAAGAAGGGCAAGCTTAGCCCTAGGTTCATTGGCCCATTTGAGATTCTTGACCGTGTGGGAGAGGTGGCTTATAGACTTGCCTTGACACCTAGTTTGTCAGTCGTGCATCCAGTGTTTCATGTGTCTATGCTTCGGAGGTACCACGGTGATCCTACCCACGTGTTAGATTTCAGCACTGTCCAGTTGGACAAGGATCTGTCCTACGAGGAGGAGCCGGTAGCTATTCTAGACCGGCAGGTTCGATAGTTGAGGTCGAAGAGTTTTCCTTCAGTGCGTGTCCATTGGAGATGTCAGCCTCCTAAGGCATCGACCTGGGAGTCTGAGTCTGATATGCGGAGCCGTTATCCTCATCTATTTCCTGACTCAGGTACTTCTTTCTTTTGTCCGTTCGAGGACGAACGGTTGTTTTAGAGGTGGAGGATGCGACGATCCAAAGGGTCATCACCCGTTTCCTCATTCGTTTCGCGCTTCCGAGGCCTTGAAAACCTCACTTTTATTTTCCTCGATTTGCGTGCGTAATCCGGACGTGTAGCCGAAAGGCTTAAATATGAATTCTGTGTGAAAAATGATGAATTTTTATATTAATATGGTTAAAGTTGACTTCGGTCAACATTTTTGGTAAACGGACCCGGACCCGGACCCATGATTTGACGGTCCTGGAGGGTCCGTAGAAAAATATGGGACTTGGGCGTATGCCCGAAATCGAATTCCAAGGTCCCAGGCCCGAGGAATGAATTTTTCCATGAAATTGTTTTCTGAAAATGTTTAAGGAAAATGAAAATAAAATTTGATCAAAAGTGATGGTATCGGGCTCGTATTTAGGTTCGATGCCCGGTACAAGTCTTAAATATGTGTTAAGCGCTATCTATAAAGTTTTGTTGAAAACGGACGTCGTATGACGTGTTTCGGACTATAAGTTCCAAATTTGAAAGTTTATGAAACTTAGAAGAAAATCATGTGTTCTGAGTCTTGCTTCTATGTATATGATGTTATTTTGGCGATTTGATCGCGCGAGTAAGTCCGTAGGATGTTTTTGAGGTGGTGTGCATGTTTGGTTTGGAGCCCCGAGGGCTCGGGTGAGTTTTGGATATATGTCGAGTTGTTTATCTTAAACTTTGGGCTGCAGATTTTGCAACAGGTGCTTCAGACCTGCAGGCTTCGTGTATCGCAAATGCGAAGCTAGCCAGGTCCGCCTGGGATCGCAAAAGCGAAGTGTTTTTCGCAAATGCGGACGTCGCAAATGCGAACAAAATCCCGCAAATGCGAAGACTGGGCACTTGGGCAGGGTTCGCAAATGCGAACTCTTTTCTCGCATTTGCCAAGTCTAGTGGGTTCGCAATTGCGAACCTAGGTTCGCAATTCCCATATTTGCAACCTGCAATTTTCATACTTAGACGATTTTAAGCCTCATTTTTCATATCTCTCAGACCTAAACACCCATTGGCGATTTTTCAAGAACCCTTCCTACTCCAATCCATTTGTAAGTTGATTTTCACTTAATTTCTTCAATCTTTAACATCATTTATCATGTTTTCATCTTAAAGTCAAGGCTTTTCATGGGTGAAAATGAGGATTTTGGGTAGAACCTTAGTTTTCTTCAAATTGGGGATTTGGACCTCAATTTGAGGTCCGATTTCAAAACAAATCATAGTTATGAACTTGTGGGGGAATGGGTAACCGGGTTTTGGTTCGAACCTCGGGTTTTGACTACGTGGGCCAGGGGGCATTTTGGGAATTTTGAGTAAAACTTTGGGAAATTCATTTTTATGCATTCAAGTTGATTAAATTAGCATTTATTGATATATTCAAGTAATTTGTGACTAGATTCGAGCGGTTTTGTGGTGAATTCGAGGGGTAAAGCTATACTAGAGGCTTGAGTAGATTTTTGGAGCATTTGAGGTAAGTGTATGATCTAACTTTGGCTTGAGGGAATAGGATTAGAGTGTTATTAATTGTTAATTGCTAAATGATCGAGTACGGTGTATAGGCATGGTGACGAGTATCTATACACCGGTGTCTAGCATGACCATGGGTCTTTGTTGGTACTTGTTTTGGCATACTTTGGGACTCTTCCAAGCTAATTAATGATTGTCTATATAATGTGAAGAGTTTGAGGATTAATAATGAATTGTGAATTCTTTGGAGCGTTGGCTCACATGATAAAAATACTATCGAGTATGAAATGAAAGAATTGGAAAGAGATGTGATTAATCCCTTGCCGGTATGGTTTGAGTAGATTGATTATCTCCCTTGTCGAGATGTAAAAGTTGTTGTTCTTGCTCCCTTGCCGGAATTTGGTTGTGTAATTGTGTTTTTCCCTTGCCGGGTCATTTCTTATTATTGATTATTCCCTCGCCCGTTTGGTTGTGATTGCTGTTTGGGTGAGAAAGAGTAATAATGCATGAAGAGTCATTCCATGCCATGTTTTGATTATATTTGCACGAAGGGTCATTCCGTGCCATTTTTTTGTTATATTTGCACGAATGGTCATTCCGTGCCATGTTTCGATTATATTATGCACAAAGGGACATTCCGTGCTCCGATTTGATTATATTTGCACGAAGGATCATTCCGTGCCATGAATTGAGAGTTATGTGAGGGAAGCACGAAGGGTGATGCCGTGCATTTTATTTGGTTGCTTTGGGTGAGGATGAGAGTAAAAACACGAAGTTTGATGCCGTGCAACTGTTGGATTTTCTTGTTTTTGTTAAATATTGTTGTGCCATGTTTCTTATTTAAGTTGATGACTTTTATATTTGGATTGTATTCCCCCATAGCATGTTTCCCTCCCTTTTAACTGTTTAGTTTTGGTATTCTTTCCTTTATTGCACAAGTATATATTGAACTGCACTGGTTGATTTGGTAGTCCTGCCTAGCCTCATCACTACTTCACCGGGGTTAGGCCAGGCACTTACCAGCACATGGGGTCAGTTGTGCTGATGCTACACTTCATGCTTTTTGCACAGATCACGGTACCAGAGCAGCTTTTGGACCACAGCAGTAGCACGTTGAGTGGGAGCTGACTTCAGTCCAGGGACTACGTGGTAGCCTAGCTGGCGTTCGCAGGCCGGAGTCCCTTTCCATATTTTCTGTTTGTTTTTATTGTACCGAGATAGACACGATGTATTTTTCTATTCAGACTTGTTTGTAGCATTCATTAGTAGTCCGTGAAATAGCGACTCCAGTCTTGAGTAGTGAAATGTGAAGCTTCCGCATTTTTGGTTTCCAGTTATTTATGATATGAAAGACTTCCGCTTTTATTTTAAAGGTTTATTATTGTCATTACTGTTGTGTTGTTATCCGAAAAGGTTTTAATGCTTGGCTTGCCTAGCTCTGACAGTAGGCGCTATCACGACTCCCGATGGTGGGAAATCCGGGTCGTGACACATATCCATGGGGTATTAAATCGTTCAATCAGGTTATGGAATCTGTTAGGCATCGTCTTACAAGTGTGGATTTATGAGTGTTGCTCGACCGTCAGCACGGAGCTTTCTACGAGGTCTTCTGACTCAATACCTCGCATATTAAGATGGTCAACTACTAAGGGGTAGATTTGGCTAACTGCCTTTGAAGAAAAGATGATCAAGCCTGAGTGGATTAAGGTATTGTTTTTTCAGTTTTGGTTACTGTCTACATTTACCTTCATAATATCTACAGGAAGTCTACATTTTCTGCTTTAGTGGAACTAACTGTTTTTTTTTCATCATTCACTTCACAAGCATGACTGACTTTGAAGAAGAGACTGGAGTGCTTTTTCTGCCAAACAAGATTGAGTATGAAGATGAACAAGGTGCACAATTATTAGAGGTTCCAAATGTTGATTCTCCAACATTTGAACCCAAACATACATATTGTCAAGAGGACAAGAAATTTGTGGCTAAGAAGCTCAGGAAGCTAGAAAAGGGAATTCAGCAGGTACTATTATTAACTACAATATATTTATATATTAGCTACAATTTATCTACATTTCATAACAGTTTATGTAGTATATATTTTAGTTAAATTGTAGCATAATTCTATAATTCTATATTTTTAACTTTTAGGTTGATGGAAAGTTAGAGGATTTTAGGAAGGCTGTATTTGAGGAACTCCATAATCTTAGAGTGTTTATAGATAATTCTGTGAAGAGAATTTTGGAATTGATAAACAGGAGATATGATGTGGATCAGGCAAAGGTAAGAGTTGACATATATTTATATACCAAAACAAATTATGACATATGAAGTAATATACTCAAACTAACATTAAATCTTTAGTTTGATGGTAGTTCAACCAAAAACAATGACCAACAACAAGGATTGAACAACCAGCAATTTCATTGCAATATTGGTGATCAAGTGCATGCAAGAACAAGCAACACAGGTATCTACAAAATACCTACAAATATATACACTTAGTATAAAACTTTATAGAGCATAGTTTTATTATTCACATTTTATCTACAACTTCATATCTATATCTACAACTTTCAAGGCAGCATTATCTAGCATTATTTACCTTTTTTAGTTATAAATTAAAGCTGTAGTTTGTCCATAACATGTTCCAGCACATGTTGACTTATATCCAGAATTTCAAGAAGCAACTGAGGCAGAACAAGCAGGTATAAAATCATGTTGTCATTCTGAAAAAAATTGTTGTTTATACAATTTTACATTTCTGTTAAGTAATTTGTTTTTTATGTAACAGATATTGAAGATATCAATTTACACTCCCAATTCACGGAGTGACTGTAGCAGCTCAGACATAACAAGTAATTGAGAAATAGTTAAATGAAGGTGAAGATGCACAACATGTGGATGGAGTTGTTTCTGAAGGACCAGGCATTGATAAGAAGGGTGTGATATTGGATGACTTTGATTTGACAGACAACTTAACACAATTGGTTAAGTATGGAGAGCCCATACCAGATGAAGCAACCCCTATTCATCCGGGGATAATCAGGCAACCGGGGAAATAAGCATGATCACCTTTCATACCTCTATATAGTTCTGGAGGTAGCAACTCTATTGGACCTAAATTTTTCTACCTCAAGCACCCCTTCATAACTCTTATAGGTGAAAATGTAGATTTTGATGTGTTGGATAAGTTCAACAAGTGGTTATACCACCGTAGTGACAAAGTATCTAAGAGTTATGAATGCTTAGTTTGATACTTTCATTTTAGCATTTTAAAGTTTAAATATGTAATTCATTATGTGATTTTTTTCTTATTGGACATATATTTGTTGGTATAGGAGGAAGGCTCCCTTTTTCAATAAAGGATAACCAAATCAAGCCTTGGTTAGACCTTGGAGTTGAAAAGCTGGATAAGAAGGACTGGTTTTATTCCCTTGCTCACCCCGGACAAGTCATCAATAACTCGGTAAGTATCAAAGAATAAATTCACAAGATATATTATGTCTTCTGTCTTGTAGTGTAATTGTAGTTATATTGTAGATATTATTGAGACCTTGTGGTAGTTGTTGTGTTCCATGTGTTGTTGTGTATAGCAGCTAAAGTGTAGCTATTTGTTAGTCTATTTGAATTCTGGCTTTGTAGTTTAAAATATATTTGCTTTGTTGATAATTGTATTTACAGTGTAGCTTATAGTAGATTTTATTTTATTTTGCAGCACATTGATGTTATTATGTATTACCTGAGAAAAAGAGGCAAATATGGCCCCAACAACAACAACAACACTAGGTTTACAACAACCGATTGCTTGTTCAAGTCAAAGATTGAACAAATCTATGAGAAGTTCATAAGTACTCCACCAGAACAAAAGTATTCGGTTGTTAAACCCGATGATGATATTGCAGAATACATTCTTGGGTATATAATTCTTGCTAATGTTGTCTGGGATGAAGTTGACTATGTCATCATGCCCGTGAATATTGTAGAGAATTTCCAATAGTTGTTGGTCGTTTTCGACATAGCGGACAAGCAACTTTATGTGTATGATTCCATGGTATCTTCACACAATCATAATGCTGTTGAATCATATGTTGATAAGTTTTCAATCATTATCCCTCTGTATTTGTCTTGCACTGGTTTCTACGGGAAGCGAAAAGATATTGACTTCAAGACCACAAAGGCATACATTGAGAAACCAGTTACAGACCCTCTCAACATACAGTGGTTGGTTGCGGAGATTCCACAGTAAAAGAAAGGATCATTGTAAAAAAGTATTCTCTCTTTCTAGATGGTTAATTATTTTTATTATAATTATTTGTTAAATAATTAAATTTTTGTGTCTTATGCAGCGATTGTGGGGTATTTTTGGCTGCTTTTGCAGAGTATGTTAGCCTTGGAGATTGGTCAATCCCTTCAGAAGACCTTTCGGATATCGACCAACACCGTACATGCTATGGAGCTCTCCTATGGGACTATGCTACAAAGAAGCAAGAAGATGAGTCAATCAGTGAAAGTGAGGTTACTGGAAGGTTAGCAAGGAGGAAGGGTGCTCCTGCTTTTAATGAGAAGACTAGACTCCAGAGAAAGAAGAAATGGTATCCTGTTTTCCTAGTTTAGTTGATGTCAATTTGTAGTTGAAGGAGAATATACTACTTTATAAACAAAATTTTTATGTTTTTATTGCAACATACCTTATTATTTTGTTATTTTATGTTTCATTATTAATTATTCACTTGAATATAAATTGGCTTATTTACAACACTGTATCTTCATTATACTAATCATGAGTATTTTGATGTTAGAATACGATTTGCCTACCAATAATCTTCACAATATCTACATTTTGTGAAGACTCAATGTAGTTATTGTATATGTTCATAATTTTTATGGAATACCTTCAAGTTCTATTTAATATCTGTATATAACTGTCAGTTGAAGTTAAATTACACAACAAAAAGAAGAAATAAATACTCCAATCATAGAAATATATTATTCACAATTAATCTGCAAATTATCTACAAATTATTACCAAGACTACAACTTAACTACATTTAACCTATATATTACCTACAATCTGGAAACACTTTACATGAAATTACTTTTTTAATATCAATTTTATTGTAGATAATAAATATTAAAATTTAATTACACTATATTAAAAATAAATTTAGATGCCTGGCAAGATACATAAAAGTGTATTAAGCACACATAAATAAATTGTTGTATACTTCATAATGATCTTTAAAAACTTAAACGATTACACAAAAAAATCTGCTAACTTTAACTCACTAACAGTTAGTCTGAATAACCATTCTAACTACATGATATTTATTTCTTTTTGGGCGCATTCTTGCAAGATCTTTTGTTATGCCCTTCATCTCCACAATTTCCACATGACACCTTGTACTTCTTAGAATTTATTTCATCATATGTTTTATATCTTTCCTTTTGAGGTCTCCCTGGCTGCCTTTTATCTCCCGTCGGTGGATATACTACCTCATCCAAAATATGTTGTGGCACATTCCATTTTCTTTCATCGGGAAGAGGATTTACTGGTATTTCATACGTACGCAGAAGGCTCTCCCTTGTGTAATACGGAGAGCAATAGTTTTCATATGTTTCATTCCTGTGCCTTAACGCTGCCAAAGCATGCGCACATGGAAGTTCTTCAAGTTGGAATTGGCCAAAGCTACATTTCTTGTTTTCTAGACACACAATGTATCGCTTCACATCATCTAACACAGTATGTATATGATCTGTTAAAGCCCTCACCTACAATTGCAGAACAAACAGAAAGTGTGACGATCCAAAAGGTCATCACCTATTTTCCTATTTATTCCGTGCTTTCGAGGCTGTGAAAACCTTATTTTTAGTCGCCTCGATTTGCGTGCGCAGTCTAGGCGTGTAACCAAAAATCCTAAATGTGAAATTCTGTTAAAAATACTAAAATTTAGTATTAAAATGAATAAGTTTGACTTTGATAGATATTTTGGGTAAACTGACCCGGACCTGTGATTTGATGGTCCCGAAGGGTCCGTAGAAAAATATGGGACTCGAGCGTATGCCCAGAATCGAATTCCGAGGTCCCAAGCCTGAGAAATGAATTTTTGAGTAAAATTATTTTTCTGAAATTATTAAGGAAATTGGAAATGAAATTTGATTAAAAGACTGTGGTATCGGGCCCGTATTTTGGTTCCGGTGCCCGGTACAAGTCTTATATATGGTTTAAGCGCTTCCTGTGAAATTTGGTTGAAAACGTACGTCGTTTGACGTGTTTCAGACTTAAAATGGAAATTTGATGTTTTATAAAAACTTGGAAGAAATTATGAATTTTTAGGTTGAATTCGGTGTATGTGATATTATTTTGGCGATTTGATCGCGCGGATAAGTCTGTAGCATGTTTTTGAGTTTGTGTACATATTTGGGTTGGAGCCCCAAGGGCTCGGGTGAGTTTTGGATAGGCGTCGGAGTGCATTTTGAACTATGAAAAGTTTCTGGTATTTCTGACTCGCAAATGCGAAGAATCATTCGCAAATGCGAAGGCAGTCACTTTGCTCAGGGATCGCAAATGCCAAAGCTGGACTCTCGCAAATGCAACATTTCTGTTCGCAAATGCGAAGTCCCCAGTTGTGCCCATGGTTCACAAATGCAAACTATTGTTCGCAATTCCCACCAATGATCGCGAACCCTAGTTCGCAATTCCCATATATCTGCAGCCCAGCTATTTTTATACTTAGTCATTTTTGAGTCATTTTTCACCCCATTTTCAAAATACAACTCCTTTGGGCGATTTTCAAGAACAAGTTTCATTCCAAATCAATTGTAAGTTGATTTTTACTTAATTCCTTCAATCATTAACATCATTTGACATGTTTTCCACTTAAAATCAATGATTTTTATGGGTAAAATTGGGGGTTTTGGGTAGAACCTAGGTTTTCTAAAAATTAGGGATCTGGACATCAATTTGAGGTCCGATTTCAAAACAAATTATATATTTGAGTTCGTAGGGGAATGGGTAACCAAATTTTGGTTCGAACCTCGGGTTTTGACCATGTGGGTCCGAGGGCGATTTTAGAATTTTTGGGAAAAACTTGGGAAATTTATTTTTATGCATTCAAATTGATTCATTTAGTGTTTATTAAAGTAATTTAGCAATTTGTGACTAGATTCAAGCGGATTGGAGGTGGAATCGCGGGGTGAAGCGATAGTTGAGGCTTGAGTGGAATTCAAGGCAACGAGATAAGTGTTTAGTTTAACCCTAGCTTAAGGGAATAGGAGTTGAGTCTTATTTGCTACTTGCTAATTGATCGAGTATGATGTATAGGCATTGTGACGAGTACCTATACATTGGTGTCTAGCATGACCGTGAGTCCTTATTTGAGGATATTTGGTTGTTGTTATGCCTTCCATGCTTAATTGATGACTTCTATATTTTGTAAAGGCCTTGTGATAGAAATTGTGATCTTGGAACTTCGTGGAGCATTGGCTTGGCTCGAAATACAAATTGTGAAGGTGTGGGAGATAAGTAACTCCTTGGAGCTTCGGCTCGAGCGCTAATGTGAAATATTAGATGAAAGTGAAAGAAAGAGAAGAGCTAATGATTTATTCCCTTGCCGGGGCTTCTATTCTTGTCTTATTACTTCCCTTGTCCTTGTTTGTGATTGTTGCATTGGGAGAGGAAGAGTGTTAAAGCACGATGGGTGATGTTGTGCATTGAATGATATTGGTGGATCGGGTTGCACGTCGCAATAATGATAAACGATATAGATCGAGTTGCACACCGCAATAATGATAAATGATATGGATCGGGTTGCACGCCGCAACAACGATATATATAGATCGGGTTGCATGCCGCAACGGTGTTGTTATATATTGGGATAGGGTTGCACGCTGCAACAATTATTGATACAATTGTGTTTATTTGAGTATTTGTTTCTTATCCGTTGTAAATTTCAAGCTTCCCTTAGATTGTTATTCTGGATTTACTATTAATATTGTTATCTCCCCACAGCATGCTCCCCCTCCCATAATGTTTACTTGCCTTGTATTTTCGATTTCGCTGTATATATATAATTGTACAGGTTTATGTGGTGGTCCAGTCTAGCCTCATCACTACTTCGTCGGGGTTAGGCTAGACACTTACCAGCACATGGGGTCGGTTGTGCTGATGCTACACTCTGTGCTATTTGCACAGGTCTAGGTTTCGAGCAGCAGCAGCAGCAATATTAGTACAGGAGTAGGCCTTCAGTCCAGTGAGACCCGAGGTAGCCTTGCAGGCGTCCGCAGGCCCGACGTCTCCCTTATTCTCTCTTTTTAGTCTGTTGCCTCCTTGTATTTTAGACAAACAACTTATGTGTTCTTTCAGACATTTGAATTTAGTATTTCTTAGCAGTTCGTGAGTATTGTGACACCAGTCTTGGGTAAAGGCTTATATTGACTATTTCGCATTTTGATTCAGTTTCTATAATTAAGACTTCCGCTACTGTTTAGTTTCGTTGTTTTATACTGTTGCCATAAATTGTAAAAAAAAAAGGGGCTATGTTGTAAGCGAAAGGTAACTAAATTTGGCTTGTCTAACTTCCACGAGTAGGCGCCATCATGACTCCCGAGGGTGGAAAATTCAGGTCGTGACAGAAAGAAAAATATTTACAATCATAAAAATAGAATATCTACAATATATCTACAATTTATCTATAATTTGTTTACTAATTATCTACAATCTACAAATAAACTATAATTTACCTACAATTTATCTACAATCTAGAAACAATTTATATTAAAAAAAAAATTCTCCACCAAATAAACAGATCTTACCCTAAGTTTCTGAGATAATGTACTATTTTTCTCCAATTCTTTGTTGAGTTTGTACCCAAGATATGTGAAGGTACCCTTAGCTTTCAATAACTTCTCTTTTATCTAAGTTTCAAGAAGTGTCCTCATATACTCTAATAGGTCAAATATTGGCAGCTCTCTTGCATATTTTGTTACAGCATTCAATGACTCTGCAATGTTTGATGTCATAGTCCAAGTTTTATTCACCGTTGCATGTACTCTTGACCATCTATGATAGCCAATATCATAGAGGTATGATTTAACACGAGGGTCTATCTCTTTAATCTTCGACATCCTTTCATTAAATTCATCCAGAGTGTATGCCCCTGCTGTAACAAAGTATAATTCATGTAATTGTAGATGACCCCTTTTGAATTTTGACCTTATATTTGTCCAAATATGCCACATACAAGAGTAGTGTGGCATGCCCGGATAGACAATTGATGTTGCCTTCATTATACTCTCATTCCTATCTGAAACAACACGCATTGAAGATCTTTCACCATATGCCTGCTTGAATTGCTCAAAGAACCACTTCCAAGATACGTCGTTTTTTCAGAATCAACCACAACATATGCCAATGGCAATATTGTACCTACATTATCAATTCATAAAATATTAATTGGCAGCTTTGAAAATGTATATAAAAATATAAATACACAACAACTACAATATATCTTGATAATATAGATAATTTATCTACATTTTTGTAATAGCTACAAAATAACTATAAAATTACTACAATGTATCTATATTTTGTAGACTGCCTACAAAATAACTACATAATTTTTAAACTTTTAACCTGATGCATCCATGGTGCTTGTTGTCAGCATAATCCCCTGTAGGCTGACTTTAAGAATGTCACATCAACCACTACTACTGGCCTACAATATTGCCAACTACTTATTGATGTACAAAGAGCATCAAATGTGCATAAAAAGTATTCATCTTCTGTCTTCTTCAATTTAACAACCGAATCCGGATAAGTCTCCTCAAGAATATAAAAATATTTGGATAATTTGCTGTAGGAGTCAGCCAGATTCTCTCTCAAAAACTGTAAAGCCTTTTACTTTGCTCTCCGTGTTTGCATGTAGCTTAGGTTCACTCTGTGTTCTGCTAACATGTCAGTTTGTATGTCCTTTGGTGTGTAAACAGTCTTTGGATTATAATACTTTGGAATGACCATGCTACCAACTATAGCTGCAGTACGTTTGCGTTGTATGAATGTTTCATCCATTAAGGAGCATGTGTGTTGTCGGTTGAAACTCCTTATCTTGAACATTGCAGAATTATTAATTGACATTACCTTGAAGTGCCATTTACAGTTTTCACCAACGCATACAAGCCAGTAGCTACAAAAAAAATATAATTTTTAACACATATTATAATTGTAGGTGCAACAAAAGGACTGTTTTAACATAAAGTAACATAAACTACAATTTAACTACAATGTAACTACAATTTAACTATAATATTTAAAAAACACATAACTTGAATATAACACTGCTTAAAATGATCTTTTCTCCATACCTTCTATGACTAGATCTTTTAACTCTGAACTGGAACTTGTGCACCACAGAAAAGTGCTTTATTCGAGCAACTACAGTTTGCTTGTCCTGATACACTTGTCCTTCTTCAATATCAGTCTGCGTATATTCTTTATTATTTCACTTTGATATTCCTCTATATCTGGAGAGGATGGCATATCAAGTAACTTTAGGGATCCATAAGAACCTGCATCAAAATAGAGATAAACAGTGTCATTATAATTTTGTAGAATCTTTATAGATAATTTGTAGATATAGTAAAAAGTTGTAGTTATCCATTTTAGGATGTCAGACATTGTAGTATAACTGTTGCAATTTGTAGATATTTGTGAAAACAATACTGCTTAACTCTTTCATTAAACAGAATTGTAGTTTTATTGTAGATAAATGTAGTAAATTTGTAGATAATATCGTAAAACCATAATTCTGTGCAATTTCGAACTACATAAACCTGCACTTGTGTTATCGTTGGTGATTGTCAATTCCATATTGAAATCTCGTACACTTATACATAACGGATATGAACCTAAATTTTTATTCTCCTTTTTGATCTCCATATACAGACGAACGCCCATATCATTCCTAATCTCCATTGGGGGACAATTTTCGTTCACGATGTATTTGATTTCTACAATTTTTTCTATAGTATCAATTGATACTTGATCTGCAATTGTAGAAATCAGAATACTGTAGCTTGCATTCTCATCTACCACAATGGCATCATCTTCAAAATCTCTAAATCTGCCATAGTTATCCCAATTCCCATTAAATTGTAGCATGATTGCGATTTTAGACACGATTGCTTGTTGTTGTTGATGTTTTTTTGGATTACAAGATTGAGAGAAGAAAAGATGAAGAACAGATATATGATAGACAATTTGATTTCTGAAAACGACGAAGAACAGAATTTAGCAATTTTGAGTTGTTGAATCTCGAAAACTTGAATTCTACAAATTGAATTCAGTTTGTCGAAGCTGTTAGTAGTTGAATCCGTTAGTGTTTTTTGAAGCTGTTCGCCCTTTTTTTTTCGAGATTTGAATTGTAGTTTAAGAGAAAAATACGTAGATGAGAAATCTCCTTTCCGTTTCAAAAATTAAATTTAATGTAGAATCAATCAATCCCAAGATTCTTTCCTGATTTTTAGCGCGTTTTTAAGGGAATATTCTGCCATTTTAATACCTAATAAATGAATGGTACAGAAATTGTAGGAAAAATATGTACTGGGCGGGTAATTTAGATACTATGCACATATTTGGTAATAAAGTTTCATATATGGTATAGGAAGGAAAAAATTTCTTTAATTAAGCGTATTATTCTAGCATCATATATCATAAATTGATCATGCATTGTTGCATTTGGGAGACTAAGAGAAAGTTATGTTGATCTATGACACCAAGCATATTCTACGAATTTTAAACGTCCATGTGCTATGATGTTGAAACAACACATAATCTAAAATCTGTATTAAAAGACCTCATCATCAATTTACTGAAGCAATCCTTGAACTTGAAGAAATTGAAACAAAAAGTCTTAAAAAATATTTATCTTAACGTTAAAGAAGAAAAAGCTCGAGATATAAAGAATTTAAATTTCAATACGAGATTTCTTATCAAATATTAAACTTATTGTACAACCATATGCAAACAAAAGTTATTCACATGATTAGGGGACTAAATTTGGAAGAAATACTTATAGATTAAAAAAATTAAATTAAATTAAAGGGTTGGCCTATCCTAGCTTGCAACCCTCTTAGGGCTGGGTTGGCCAGGCTATTTTAAGGCCCATTTCAAATATCGGGTCGACTCCCTAGCCCACCATATTCAAAGGCCTGCGAGGCCGGGTTTAGGCTGAGCTAGACTAACCCATTTGACAGCTCTACTTAAAAGTGTCACAAAAAGAAGATCATTTATAGCCCATCGGCCCAAACATATATCACCCGATAGCCCTAAAATTGCAATATCATTTTATAGCCCAAAAGCAATTCTAGTGTCTAGCCCAAAAGTAATTACGACTCAATTTGCTATCCCTATCCCTATCCTTGCCCCGTTCTCTTATATCATCTCGATCGGTTGCCTCTCCCTGTAATTAGCCATTGATTTCTCCATATACCGTAAGAACCCAAACAACATCCCTTTTATCAATTTTATTAAGCGGTTGTTTAGTAGATTAAATAAGAATAGCATTAATAACAACCCTTCCACTTTTTTCTTCTTTTTCTTTCTTTAATGCTTTCGCCGGAGAATTCTATGTTTGCCGGTGGAGCTGGTGAAAGCGGTTTCGTTGAGTATAATCGGCAGCTAAAAAGAGGCGATGATGATTTTGTCATTCCCTTCTGAGCTTATTAATCAATCGGGGAATTTTGAGATAACCCGACCTGTATCTTGGCGGGTCATGCTCCCAGTGGGTTTTTGCAGCCATGGCGTAGTTGGATTCTCTTTTTTTTTTTCCTGTGGTTAAACACAAATATGAGCCTCAATTTCTTGTTACTCTCTCTGTTTTATTTTATGTACAATGAGGCTATGATAATTTTTGATTTTCTCTTCTGTGGAAGATGAATCAAACATATTTTACGTATTGAAGTATGTTTTTGAAAGTGATAATTGGAAACAAAATACATACTAAACAGACTATCACTACACAAAAAAGTATAAAAAATAGACTATGATTATACAAAATATATATTAAATAGACTGTCATTATACAAAATAGACTGTCATTATACAGAAAATATACAACATAGACTATAACTATACATTATATACAATAGATTGTCATTATACAAAATAGACTGTCACTATACAAAAATAGACTGTTACTATACAAAAATATACAAAATAGATGGTCACTATACAAAAATAGACTGTTATTATACAAAAAATATACAAAATAGACGGTCACTATGCAAAAAATATACAAAAATAGACTGTTATTATAAAAAATAGACATTTCGTATATGACTTGCATTACATATTTCATTCAATTCTCAGCTAATAATTATCAGATCCAGAAGTACAAAATACAATTTAAAAGGGCAAAAATATAAATATTTTTGTATACAAAATATATACAAAATAGATTGTCACTATACAAAATATATACAAAATAGACTGTCACTATACAAAATATATACAAAATAGATACAAAATAGACTGTCACTATACAAAAATATACAAAATAGATTGTCACTAACAAAATAGACTGTCACTATACAAAAATAGACTGTTACTATACAAAAAATATACAAAATAGACGGTCACTATGCAAAAAATATACAAAAATAGATTGTTATTATATAAAATAGGCATTTCGTATATGACCTGCATTACATATTTCATTCAATTCTTAGCTAATACTTATCAGATCCAAAAGTACAAAATACAATTTAAAAGGGCAAAAAAAGATTTCTCTATCGCACCAGGTGGGGGTCGAACCCTTGACCTTAGCTTTGGAAGCAAACGCTCTATCCACTGAGCTACAAGCACTTATGTTATCATATTCATTCCTTTCGGCTAGTATATGCAATATGTTTGGGCCGAAGGGCCATTTTCCGTAAGTGGGACAAAACATGGGCTATTAAAATTTTGAGGGGCTATAGAGGGTAGTTTATACTAATTGAACCAGTAAAATCGAATTTAACGATTTTTCATTGTTAGAGATCGGAAAAAATCCAAAGTTTATAAGGATAGAGGGAATCAAATGATATTAGGACTAATAAATTGGTTAGTAGGACAAAGTAGTCAACCTTGAACCCAAAATCAATAGACATTTTTAAATTACAAAAATATGTCAGAACATAAATTTATAACCGCTTATGATAATTAGGATATAGGTATCATGTGGGTTGGGTCAGCTCGTATTAGGTGCGAGTCAGCCTAGTAAAAACCTGAACTAGATCATCTAAGGTTATGGGTGAAGGGAACTGAGCTAGGGGGTCACAGGACAAGGGGGTTGTGTCGGACGAGCAATTGGGCCTGATAGACCAGCCCAGGTAGTAGCCTAGAGGACAAAAGGGAAATTTTCATAGTTACTTAAGGATTTGTAAAATATTCCATAATCTACGACTTGGTTTTGAATTACAAATTGTACAACATATATATAAAAGATATTTCCTAAAAATATGATAAATTTCCTATTTAAGAGGAATGAAAAAATGAAATGTATAGTTATTCCCTAAAAATACTCCAATTTGTTAATTGTTAATTATCACTATAAATATATTAGGTTACCACTACAATACTACCTCATATCCAACAATCCATATCACCAAAAAATAGGTAGTACATAGCAGTAGTTCGTATGAAAAGTATCCATTCTTTCATTGTCTCTTTCTAATTCTCCATCTTGATATACTTTAAGTAAGATCTATAAGAAACAATGGTGAATTTCTGTCACGACCCCAATCCCGGTCGTGATGGCGCCCAACACAATTGCTAGGCAAGCCCGACCAATCAATACTCACAACCCAATCACATCATCCCATTACCGAGTAACAACATGAAATTAGCAGTTTATCAAGTCTATTAACCAATAATTTAGATAGAGACAGTATGAAACACTGACATAACCAACATCTCCAAGAGACCTGGAGTCATGAGTCTAGAGCCTCTAATAACACAGAGTAATAAATCCTCAGTAATACTGACGTTCTAAAATGCGGAAAGATAAAAGGGATAGGGGAGGAGTCGGGTCCTGCGGACGTCAGGCAGCTACCTCGACAACTCCTGGAAAAAAAACTCTGAAAGCAGCAAATAGCTCGACTATGCTCCCGGGACGCCTGAATCTGCACACATGGTGCAGGGAGTAAAGTGCGTACTTCCAACTCAGTGGTAATAGACATATATAATGGATGACAGTAAGAAATCCCAAAATATAACAATGCGAAGCTATAATCAATAATTTTACACATTTACCGGTGGAACAACAACAAGTAATGACAGGTAAAACAAATACATATCGATGCATGAATGAAATGCAATGCACATGACCGCTGCAGCCCGATCCATTTGGGTACCCGCGCTCACTGTGGGGGTTCAGACTCTGGAGGGGCTCCTACAGCCCAAGCGCAATATTATCGTAGCATTCGCTGCGATATGCAGCCCGATCCACAATCAGTCCAGTTATATGCATGCAAGCCACACGAGCACAGTCAAATTTATCATTTTCAGTTCCAATTATCAGGAATTATAGCTTAAGTGTTTAAAACCTTATAAATTTATTAATCATTCCGAGACAGTGTTTAACTCAGGACTGATATCATGAAAACATGCTAAACATCATGGAAACAGTGACAATAATCCCTAAGGAATCCAAATAATCGGCATACAACCCAAATATACTCATAACAATCCAAGTAGGATGTTTACCGACCAATTTCTAGTCAATAACACAGTATGAATAACACTCGGACGGACTAAGCCATAGTCCCTAATCACAACCAACCCCGCACTCGCCGTAGAGTACGTGTCTAGCCTCAACATAGCGTCACAGTGTGATACACCGGGGTTTCAAACCCTCAGGTCATTATTTACATCTATTACTCACCTCAAACCGGCCACAAGACTAGTCCGCTATTCCTTTTCCTCTTGAATCCACCTCATCGCGCATCGAATCTAGCCAAAACCACAATGAATACATTACAATTGGCTAAAGAAACATAACCCAATCAAAAGAACTCAAAAAATACCAAAAATCTCGAAGTTGGCAAAACCCGAGCCCCGATCCCACTTCTCGAAAAACTACAAAATTCACATCACCGGATTTCTCGTCTCGCCACGAGTCCGTACATATAAAATTCATCAAAATCGGAGTCCAAATGCTCCCTCAAATCCCAATTTCTCATTTAAAAACTCAAGCCCTAGTTCTTCAATTTTTCACCCAATTTTCCAACAATCAAAGCTAGATTCTTCAATAAAATAGCGTTTCTAGGTCACGAGATTTACCTCCAGTCGATTCCCGTCAAAACTCACTTCAATTTCTACCCAAAAGCTCTTGAGGTGGTTCAAAAATGGAGGAAATATCAAATGGGTCGCGGATGAAATATCTTTAATTAACCCTTACTGAATGCCCGGTTCCTTCTATGCGAACGCGAGGGTCCTCTCGCGTTTGCGATGCACAATTTTCCCCTCTGACAAAAATGCCCTTCACGAACGCGTCTGGTCTCCCGCGAACGCGAAGGCTCAGGCCCCCAGACCTATGCGAACGCGTCTCCCCAATCGCGAACGCGAAGAGTAATCAGGCTGGGCCCCTTCCTCCTTCTACGCGAACGCGTGCCCAGCACCGCGAACGCGATTCACCATGGCTCTCAACTACGCGAACGCGTAGCCCAAACGCGAACGCGATGAACAACTTTCTGCCCTCTCAAATTAACTCTACGCGTCCGCGACACATACCACGCGAACGTGATGAAGGAATTCTCTGTAACGCCACAGCTGGAAAACCAGCAATCACACAAGTCCAAAAATGATCCGTTTGATCACCCGAAATTACCCCGAGGCCTCCGGGACCTCCACCAAAAATACCAACTAACCCCAAAACATCATACGAACTTGTTCCAATCATCAAAACACGTCAAACAACACAAAAATCATCAATTCACCACGGATTCAAGCCTAAGTTTCTTCAAAACTTTCGAAACACACATTCGATCAAAAACCCAAACAAACGATGTCCAAATGACCTGAAATTTTTTCCGCACATCTAAAATCACCTAAAGGAGCTAGTGCAACTCTCGGAATTCCATTCCGACCCTCGGATCAAAATCTCACCCATCAACCGGAAATCGCCAAAATACTAACTTCGCCAATTCAAGTCTAATTCTACACTGGGTCTCCAAAATCAATTTCGATCGCACTCCTAAGTCACAAATCACCTCCCGAAGCTACCCGAATAGTCGAAAATCACATCCGACCCCTCTAACTCATAAGTCAACGTCCGGTTGATTTTTTCAACTTAAGCTTTCCTTAAAGAGACTAAGTGTCTCATTTCTTATCAAAACCAACCCAAATCGATTCTAACATACCACCTACCGATAACGAAAAATGAAGAAGCATGAAATGGAAAAAACGGAGCAATAACACATGAGACGACGGGCTGGGTCGTCACAATTTCAATACAATGGAGTATGGTAAGATGATCGCAAATATGTTAAATTTGATGCCGAAGGTTTGATCAATTCTGGTGATAGATCATTCTTGTATTTATTTGTAGTTATTTATGCATCAATCAAAGGGTGGGAGTATTGCAAAACAATCATCGTTGTTGATGGCAGTTTTATAAAATCGACATATAGAGGAACAATAATCAATGCTTCCATAGTAGGAGAAATATTCTTCAAATGAAACTACCCAAAAAAAAAAAGGAACAAGATATATATCATAATTAACAAATAACATGTAATATTTAATATAAATAATTCAATGCGAACTAACATAATAATATACAATAAAGGCGATGTATTATATATTACACACCAATTTCATAAAAGTTTGTATTATATAATATATTGTATACTATATTTATTAGTAGTCTATTTAAAGTAATATTATACAATAAAGGTATGTTGTATTGTATACTATATCAATATCATATGAGTTATAATATATAATATATTGTATACGGTGTTTACTTGTGGTATACTTAAGATTTTTTTCTTCTCAATGTATACATTAGATTTTTTCTCTCCCTCAATGTATACATCAGATAACTAAAAATGATATTATATAATAAAGTTATGTTATATTGTATACTTATATATTATTTTCATATTAGTTTGTACTATATATAGATAAAAACTTACCCGTACCGGGTGTATACACCCACCTTAGTTAAGTTAACCATAAAAGATAAACTAAGGCTATTAGGAGTCTTATTTATAATAAATAAAAAAATTTAAAAGGGAATTAAATTCATAATAACAGAAATATAATGATACAAAATATAGGTTTTCCGTAAACGTGCCTTCTCTTTTATTTGTGCGGCTCTTCAATTCCAAGTTCTCCAGTGGTTCTTCTCCATCACCCTCCAAAGACTACTACTGGTTTGAGAGTTAAAGAATTGGCATATAACATGTTAGTTCATACTATTTTAAGAACATGTGCATATTGAAAGAATTCAAAGAATTACTCAATGTATATTAGGCTGTCCAGTGAAGGATTGAAGTTGTGGCATAGACGAGCATAAAATGGAGTAGGCCTATTTCACTCTTCACGAAAGGGGAATAGTCACAAGCAGGAAGAAACATATACACCAAATATACATATAAATAGCTAGATAGATTGTTTTATGCCTTAGCCTAAAGTGGAGTCCGACAATAATGCCACATTATATAATATGACATTCAGTCCACATGATCTCAAGTTCTCGTTAATCAGGCCAAAAATCATGGAAAAATTACCCTAAATGCCTATTCAGGCAATTTTAATTACCCGTTAATACCCATTCACGTGATTGCCCCAATCTATTTTCTCTTTCCCCATTAATTGCCCCAATCTATTTTCTCTTTCCCCATTAATTGCCCCAATCTATTTTCTCTTCTATTGTCTTCTCAAATATGAATAAAAGTTTTTCTTCTATCTTTCTCATTTCATAATAGGATCTGCTTGTCCATTGAATATTTTTTATTAATTTATTCTCCATTTTAAAATGATATATAGTATATTATTATAACATATCTAAATTTTAGTATAATCGATGACGCGCAAAATTGAGTTAATTAGATTATGTGACAGCTAATATTATTTAAGTTTAATAATTGAATTAAAAAAAATCTTTTTTAAATTCTTTACGTACAGTTGTATACTATGTTGGTATATTCATACACTAAACTAGTATATATGTTAGTTCGAAAATTTTTTGGTTGTATTAGCTACATTTAATTGGTATATTATTTGATTTTTCTTTAGTAATAGTAGAATAGTACAATATCTTGAATTTTTTAATTTTCCTTTATGCATATGTATTATGTAATCATTTTGATTTTTTCTTTATGCGTTTGTTTTATATAATAGTATTATAGTACAATATCTTGAAATATATTATTATATTAATATGTGTACACTATGTTTTGATTTTCTCCTTATGCATGTGTATTATGTAATAGTAGTATAGTCATATATAGTTGTCTGGAATTGATTAGTAGAACTATATACCCTACTGGTATAATTATATGTCATATTGGTATCATATGGTAGTTGGAATATTTTTTTTGTTGTTTTAGCTATATTTTTAAATGAATTCTATTCCGAAATGATTTATATGATCATATTTTGCTGTGTTGGATTTTCTTGTACATATGGACATAGATTTTGTGTATTATGTATTAGTTTTTATAGTTATATGCGGTTGTTGAACGATCCCGTACAACTATATACCCTATTAGTATCGCTATATACTATATTGGTATCATATGTTAGTTGAATCTTTTTTTGGTTATATTAATTGTATTTAATTGGTACACTATTTAATTTT
>MU674943.1:34364-66457 GCA_026770625.1 Nicotiana glauca
ACAAATAGTTATTATATTAATTATATTTTTATTATTGCACAGGAAAAAAAAGAATAAAGAAGAGCAAAAAAAGTGAATAAAATTAAATCATGCAGAAAAAAAAAGAAATAAATGAAATTAGAAACGAAACAAGAAAATGAAAAAAAATGGAAAAAGCCAAAATTGAGCAAGGAATCAGATTATGGTGGAAAAAGAAAATAAAAAATAACATAAAAGGAGAAAAAAAAAAAGCAAAGCATAAACAAAATGAGAAAAAAAGAAGAGGCAATCACCCGCATACATTGCAATAGGTATGAATGGTAATTAGTTTGATGGGTAGAAAAATAAATGGGTAGGCAAGAGTAATTAGTTTGATTTTTATGGGTAAAGCTATAAAACTTCCCAAAATCATTGGTCTTAACATGGATTCAAGATTATAATAAACAAATTGTATGAGGAAATATTAGATCCTTTATCAATTACTCCTATTAATTTGGTCTTTTTATATTGTGTTATATGAATATGGCTAAATTTGAATATAATTGTATAAATTTTTTGTTTTTTCTATTGTCATATGCATTATAGGAATTTATTTCTTCTTTTGTAATATTAGAATGTCAAATTTTGAGAAGACAAACAATATTGAGAGTAATGAAGAGTCAATAGAAGATACTAGAACTGAAGAGGATGATGAGAAAATAGAAGAAGAGACTTTCAGAAAATAACATAACTGAATTAGAGGAAAAAATGAAAGATCAAATTGTTAGGGACGAAGGCGAAGCTTATAACTTATATTGTGAATATGCCCATTCTAAAGGTTTCGGTGTAAGGAAGGATAAACAATATTACTTTCAAGGTGGTGTAGTGATAAGAGAGAAACAATTTGTGCGCTATAAGCATGGAAAAAAAGATGAAATGCAAAGGAAACCCAGTAAGATATCTTGCCGTTACATAGACACACGATCAAATTGTCCTGCAATGTTAAGCTTTAAACGTCAATTTCCTAATAGTCCTTTCATAATGGAATTTGTTAAAGAGCATAATCATGAGATTGCTTCACCGAAAAAAGACACTTGTTAAGATCTGCACGTTCAATAACTAAAACCAAAGGGCTAGTGATTGAAAATATGGTTAATGCTAGTATAAAGCCGACTGCAACATATTCTTACTTGGAAAAAGAAGCTGGAGGAGCTGATGTTTTAGGTTATTCAAAAAGAAGGATTGCTTTAATTTTATACATCAGTTGATGAAATCTAAGGTGGAAGCTGGGGATGCTCAAAGTGTTGTTAATGAATTTAATAACAGACAAGCAAATGAGACACTCTTTTATTGGGATGTTCAACTTGATTTGGAAGGATGGATATCTACTTTCTTTTGAAGAGATGGTCGATCTAGAATTGACTATGAGATATTTTGGGTATGTCATGTCTTTTGATACCACATATCGAACAAATAAGTATCGTATGATTTGTGCCCCATTTAATGGAATAAATCATCACTGGCAGAATATAATTTTTTGTTGTGCTTTTTTATCTGATCAGTCTGCAGAATCTTTCAAATGGTTGTTCTCTACACGTTTAAAGTCAATGGAGGTATTGTCCCAAAAATTATTATAACTGATCAAGCTCAAGCAATTGCAATTGCCATTAGAGAAGTGATGTCCGGCACTAGACATAGATTATGTCAATGGCATATATCTCAGAATGCTCCATCTCATTTGGGCTCACTTAAGAATGATAAAGGTTTTTCTAAACTTTTTTACAAGTATATATCCGAATATGATTCTACTACTGAATTTGAAAAAACATGAAAAATGATGCTTACAATGCACAATGTAGAAGAACAAAAGTGGTTGAAGAATCTTTATAATATTAGACACGTGTGGTCTACAACTTTTAATAATTATGTGTTTAGTGCTGGATTGAAAGCCACGTCTCGAAGTGAATCTAGTAATCATGTTGTGACGACCCGGCCAGTCGTCTCATGAGTTACCGCTACATTTTTCCTATTTCTACTTATTATTGCTTTTTTTATCGGTTCTATAATCGGGTTGGTTGGCTCGGGTTTGGAAAGGTTTTGAGAAGGTTTGAGACACTTAGTCTCTTTTAAGAAAGCTTAAGTTGGAAAAATCAACTGGATGATGACTTATGTGTTAGAGGGCTCAGACGTGAGTTTTTATGGTTTGGATAGTTTCGGGAGGTGATTTGGGAATTATGCGCGTGATCAGAATGAGTTTTGGAGGTTCAGAGTAGATGTAGCTAGAATTGACGAAGTTGGTATTTTGGCGATTTCCGGTTGGTAGGTGAGATTTTGATATAGGGCTTGGAATGGAATTTCGAGAGTTGAAATAGTTCCGTTGTGTCATTTGGGATGTGTGTGTAAAATTTCAGGTCATTTGGACGTGGTTTGGTTGGGTTTTGATCAAAAATGAAATTCGAAAGATTTGTAGGAACTAAGGCTTGAATCCGATATGTTTTGGTTGATCGGATGTTATTTGAGGTGTTTTGAAGATTGGTATAAGTTTGAATAAGGTTATGGGATATGTTTGTGCTTTTGGTTGAGGTCCCGAGGGCCTCGGGGTGGTTTTGGATGGTTGACTGAGAGTTTGGAATTTTTGAAGAAGCTGCAGATTTTCTGCTTTTGGTATTTCCGCACCTGTGGATTGGGTACCGCAGGTGTGATGTCGCAAATGCGGGGGGAGGGGGGGAGAGGCTGCAAAAGAGGAAGAAGGCGAGGGAGGCAGAAACCGCAAAAGCGGTTGGTGAACCGCACATGCGATAGCGCAGGTGCGGCTGGTGCATTGCAGATGTGGAAAGCTGGAGGATAAGAGAAAACTGCAGAAGCGGCTCTTGGACCACAAAAGCGGTATTGAAGATGCGGTGGGTTGGCCGCAAATGCAAAAATGCCTGGGTCAGAATGTATAAGTTATTTCCTTTGCGATTTTTGAACTATTTCGCCAGTTCTAAGTTGGCTTGGGAGCTTTTTGGACGATTTTGAAGTGGGATTTCAAGGAGACTTCATTGAGGTAAGGATTTTGGACCTAAAATGCGTTCCTATGGTATAATTTCACGGATTAGAGCTATAATGAATGAAACTTAATGGTTAAATTTAGGGGAAAACTAGGGCTTAGAAATATAGATCTTTGATTAAGGATTTGGAGGACCATTGTGGTCGGATTTCAGAACTTTTGATATGTATGAACTCGTGGGGAGATAAGAAATCTATGATGTTAATTTTATCGAATTTCGAGACGTGGTCACTAAGATCGGATTTTGGTAATTTCGGGATTATTATTATAAATTAATTATTTTCGCTTGGGCTTCATTTCCTTAGCATATTTTGATGCCGTGATTCTGGTTTTGGTTAGATTCGACGCGAGTGGAGGCCAATTCGAGGGGCAAAGGCATCGCAGGCTAGAGATTTAACCAGATTGAGGTGAGTAATAATTGTAAATGATGTCCTGAGGGTATGAAACCCCAGATTGCACATCGTTGTGCTATATTGAGGTGACACACACACTGGACGACGAGCGTAGGGTCGTGCATTGTTGGGGATTGTGACTTTGTCCGTTCCGAATCACTATTTTTCCGCGTATTTGATTGAAATCTAATTGTTATCATCATGATTTAGGCTTAATGCCATCTTTGGACCTTGTGCCAACTATTTGAACCCTTTAGAATTTTTATTGCTATTTCCTCACTGTTTTGACTTTATACTTGAACTTAGTCATGAATATTTCACTGTTTTTATAACTCAGCCATGTTTACTCTGTTTTAGCACTTAAATGATATTTTAAATAATATTTGGGTTGAGAATCATGTTTTACTATTGTCCGAGTGGCTTTTAAGGATTTTGACTGAGTAAGGCCGAGGGCCTATGTTGTGAAGAAATACTGATTATGATTATGAGGCCGAGGGCCTGAGATATGTACGCCACGAGGTGACTTATTGATTATGAGGCCGAGGGCCTGATATTTATATGCCACGAGATGGCTTGCTATTGCACTTGGGCCGTAAGGGGCCCCTCTAGGAGTCTGCACACCCTCAGTGAGTGCGGGTACCCATTATGTTATGAGATATAGCTCGAAGGGCTGGTATTGTTTTGAAATATTGCCCGAGGGGCACATTTGTTGACATTGTGCCCGAGGGGCGAACCTTTATGTGTTTATCTTTCTTATTTGTCTGTCGTTTACCTGTTTAATTGTTGGAAGGGTATTTCCTGAAGTTTAAACTGAACTTAAATGATTTTACATATTTTTACTGGTTTTACTGTTTCATTATAGCCTGTAATGTGCCTTACGTGTTTCATATCTCTCAGTCTTTTATTTATGATTATTATTTACTGAGTTAGAGTATTCACTTTACTCACTGCACCTGTGTGTCGATTCAAGCGCATCTGGTCCTGCTACTGAGTGTTGATCTTTCCAGCTCAGGCGGATCCGAAGATTCTCTAGGTAGTTGCCGGCGTTTACAACCCAGAGCTTCTTTCTTTATCGTAGTTCTCCTTGTTTTAGTTTGGTATTTAACTCTGTAGACTTTTCTTGATTATTCCGGATTTCTAGATGCTCATGACTAGTTACACCTCGGTATCGGGCTGTGTTGGGTTGTATTCCATGAATTGTTTGATATTTTCATTGCTTGCTTTTGGATATATATGATTTTTAGACTTAAATTCTCATTGTTAACTTCTAAATACTGAAATGGGTAGGTGTCGGCTAGCCTTGACTTCATGAGAGGCGCTATCACGACCGAGTCCGGGTTTAGGGTCGTGACAAGTTGGTATCAAAGCCTAGGTTACATAGGTCTCATGAGCCATGAGCAGGTTTAGTAGAGTCTCATAGATCGGTACAGAGACGTCTGTATTTATCCCCGAGAGGCTGTAGAACCTTCAGGAAAAACTTGATATTATTGAAACTCTTGTCGTGCGAATTTGTCGATCCGAGTACTAAACTTCTGTTATTCTATTCTCTCATAGATAGTAAGGACACACTTTACTGGTAAGGATGGACAACCACCAGTACCACCAGCTATGGCCACCAGAGGCCGAGGATGCGGTCATGGTCGCGGTAGGGGCAGAGGTGTGGCCCGCACAGCATCTAGGGCAGCACTTGCAGATCCACTAGCCGTCCCAGTTCAGGATCAGGTCCTAGTTGTGGACGCTCCAACAGCACCAGCTGTTCCCATTGTGATTCCGGGTCTTCAGGAGGCCTTGGCTCAGATTCTATCAGTTTGCACTGGCCTAGCTCAGGCGGTTTTAGTCACTACAGTCGCAACTACTTTTCAGGCCGAGGGAGGCAATCAGACTCCTACAGCTCGCACACCTAAGCAGGTCGTGTAGGGACTTCAGACACCGGGGGCACATCAGCTCAGGCGATTACAGCTGCTCAGGGCTATGTAGCTCTTGCCATGCTAGAGGACGAGCACCGGAGGTTGGAGATGTTTGGTAGACTTCAGCCTCCGACTTTTAGCGGTGCAGAGGGAGAGGATGCCCAGGGTTTCTTAGACAGGTGTCAGCGGATTCTTAGCACATCGGGTATTCTGGAGACCAGCGCGGTCTCTTTCACTACTTTTCAGTTTTCTAGAGCTGCCTTCACTTGGTGGGAGGCATTTGAGAGGCGTAGGCCCGTTGGTGCAACACCCCTTACCTGGTTGCAGTTCTCCATTCTCTTTCTGGAAAAGTATGTGCCGCAGTCTCGCAGAGAGGAGTGCGTAGGCAGTTTGAGTGGTTGCATAAGGAGAGATGACTGTGATGTAGTATTAGATGAGGTTTTCATGGTTGGCTCGTCATGCTATTTGTTTGGTTCCAATAGATAGAGAGAGGATTATGAGGTTTGTTGATCACCTCACTTATCAGCTTTGTATCCTCGTACCTAGGGAGAGGGTGTCTGGTGCTACATTTGAGGAGGTTGTAGACATTGATCGAGAGATTGAGTCAGTCCGTCACCAGGAGTGAGATGAGAGAGAGACGAAGAGGCCTCGGGGATCTGGAAGTTATAGTGGTGCTCCTTCAAGAGATCAGTTTCAGCATGGCAGAGGTCGTCTATTTAGGCATGCTCAGCCCGCTCGCCCAGGTTATCATGGGGCATCATCGGGTTATAGTTCTCATTGTTCTCAGCAGGGCCAGTCATCACTTAGTGCCCTTCTAGCACAGAGTTTGTCCTGTGCTCCGTCAGTTCAGGGCTCTTCTATGCCAGGTGCATCAGCTAGTCATTCAGGTGCTAGGTGTTCCCTTCAGTCCCCTTCTCCGGCACCTGGGAGTTGCTATGAGTGTGGAGATATGGGTCATATGTGGAAATAGTGTCCTCATCGTCTTGTGGGTTCATCCTAGCAGAGGGTTCAGTCATCGTCTTCAGCATCAGTTGCTTCATCACCACCTACCCACCCAGATAGGGGTGGAGGTCAGTCAGCTAGGGGTCGCCCTAGAGGGGGAGGTCGATCAGGTGACGGTCAGTCCTATTTTTATGCACTCCCAGGTAGACCTGATGCTATTGCTTCCGATGCTGTTATTACAGGTATGGTTTTAGTCTGCCACAGAGATGCCTCTGTATTATTTGATCCCGGTTCCACCTTTTCTTATATGTCATAATACTTTGCTCATTATTTAGGTATGCCCCGTGTGTCGCTTGCTTCACCTGTTCATGTATCTACCTCGGTGGGCGATACTATTGTTGTAGACCGTGTGTACCGGTCATGTGTGGTCACTATTGGGGGTCTGGAGATCTGAGTGGATCTTTATTATTGTGTATGGTGGATTTTGATGTCATTTTGGGCATGGATTGGTTATCTCCGTTTCATGCTATTCTGGACTGTCATGCCAAGGCAGTCATGTTGATTATACTGGGTGTACCACGGATTGAGTGGAGAGGTTTGTCCGATTATATTCCCAGTAGGGTAATTTCATTCTTGAAGGCCCAACGTTTGGTTGGGAAGGGCGTCTTTCGTATCTAGCCTTTGTGAGGAATGTCGGTGTAGAGACTTCCAATATTTATTGTGTTTCAGTTGTTAGGGATTTTCCCAATATGTTTCTTGTAGATCTGCCGGGCATTCCACCGGATAGGGATATTAATTTTGGTATTGATCTGGTGCCAGACACTCAGCCTATTTCTATTCCACCGTATCATATGGCACCAGCAGAGTTGAAGGACTTAAAGAAGCAGCTTCAGGAGCTCCTTGAGAAGGGGTTCATTCAGCCTAGTGTGTCGCCTTGGGGCATGCCGGTTCTATTTGTGAAGAAGATGGATGACACTATGAGAATGTACATTGATTATAGGTAATTGAACAAAGTAAAAATTAAGAAAAAGTATCCTTTGCCTCATATTGATAATTTATTCGAGCAACTTTAGGGAGAGAGAGTGTTCTCCATGATTGATCTCTGTTCAGGTTATCACCAGTTGAAGATCAGGGACTCAGATATCCTCAAGACAGCTTTCACGACCAGATATGGTCATTATAAGTTCTTGGTGATGTCTTTTGGGATGACTAATGCCCCAGTAGAATTCATGCATTTGATGAACAGTGTGTTTTGGCCGTATCTCGACTCGTTTCTTGTAGTCTTCATTAATGATATTCTGGTATACTCACGTAGTCAGGAGGAACATGCGAAGCATTTTAGAGTTTTGTTGTAGAGATTGAGGGAGGATAAACTTTATGCAAAGTTCTCCAAGCGTGAGTTTTGGCTCGGTTCAGTGGCATTCTTGGGGCACGTGATGTCCAGTGAGGGTATTCAGGTTGATCCGAAGAAGATAAAGGCAGTTTGGAGTTGGCCCAGACCATCCTCAGCCATAGAGATTCACAGCTTTCTTGGTTTGGTGGGTTATTATCGCCGGTTTGTTCAGGGATTCTCATCTATCGCAACACCTTGACCAAGTTGACTCAGAAGGGTGCTTCATTTGTATGGTCGGACGAGTGTGAGGAGAGCTTTCAGAAGCTCGAGACAGCCTTGACCATAACTCCAGTGTTATTTTTGCCATCAGCTTCAGGCTCATATACTATGTATTGTGATGCTTTGAGAGTTGGTATTAGTTGTCTGTTGATGAAGGATGGTAGAGTTATTGCTTATGCTTCTCGTCAGTTGAAGCCCCATGAGAAGAACTACCCCGTCCATGATTTGGAGTTGGCTTCCATAGTTCACGCATTGAAGATTTGGAGGCATTACTTGTATGGTGTGTCTTATGAGGTGTTTACGGATCATCGTAGCCTCCAACACTTGTTCAAGCAGAAGGATCTTAATTTGAGGCAGCGTAGATGGTTGGAGTTGCTAAAGGATTATGATATCACTATATTGCACCATCCGGGAAAGTTCAATGTGGTGGCTAATTCTTTGAGCCAAAAAGCAGCAAGTATGGGGAGTTTGGCATATATTCCAGCTGGGGAGAGACCTCATGCAGTTGATGTTCAGGCCTTGGCCAATCGGTTCGTGAGATTAGATATTTCGGAGCCCAGTCGGGTATTGGCTTGTGTGGTTTCTCGGTCTTCCTTATATGATCACATCAGAGAGCGCCACTATGATAAATCACATTTTATTGTATTTAAGGACAAATTTCAGCATGATGATGCCATAGATGTGACCATTGGTGATTATGGGGTATTGATGGTGCATGGCTGGATATGTGTACCCAATGTGGATGGGCTTCGGGCGTTGATTCTGGAGGAGGTCCATAGCTCGTAATATTCCATTTATCCGGGTGCCGCGAAGATGTACAAGGATTTGAGGCAGCATTATTGGTGGAGACGAATGAAGAAGGACATTATAGGGTTTGTAGCTCGGTGTCTCAATTGTCAGCAAGTGAAATACGAGCATTAGAGACCAGGTGGCTTGCTTCAGTGTATGGATATACCAGAGTGGAAGTGGAAGAGTATCACTATGGACTTTGTAGTTGGACTTCCACAGACTTTGAAGAAGTTCGATGCTATTTGGGTGATTGTGGATTAGTTGAACAAGTCCACGCACTTCATTCCTGTGTGTACTACTTATTCTTCAGAGTAGTTGGTAGAGCTCTATATTCGGTAGATTGTTCGTTTGCATGGTGTCCCAGTTTCTATCATTTCAGATAAGGTCACTCAGTTGACTTCACAGTTTTGGAGGTCTGTGCAGCAAGAGTTGTGTACTCATGTTGAGTTGAGCACATCTTTTCACCCTCAGATGGACAGGCAGTCCGAGCACACTATTCTGATATTAGAGGACATGTTGCACACTTGTGTCATAGATTTTAGAGGGTCATGGGATCAGTTTCTACAGCTCGCAGAGTTTGCTTATAACAACAACTACCAGTCAAGTATTCAGATGGATCCATATGAGGCTTTGTATGGGAGGAGATGTAGATCTCCCGTTGGTTGTTTGAGCCGGGTGAGACTATGCTATTGGGGATAGACTTGATGTAGGATACTTTAGAAAAGGTAATGGTGATTCAGGAGAGGCTTCGTACAACACAGTCGAGGCAAAAGAGTTATGCTGATAGGAAGGTTCGAGATGTGTCCTACATGGTTGGTGAGAAGGTTATGTTGAAGGTTTAACCCATGAAGGGTGTTATAAGATTTGGGAAGAAGGTTAAATTGAGTCCTCGGTTCATTAGGCCTTTTGAGGTTCTTAGGAGGATTGGGGAGGTGGTTTATAAGCTTGCTTTGCCACCCATCCTATCGAGTGTGCATTCGGTGTTTCATGTTTCTATGCTCCGGAAGTATATAGGGATCCATCTCATGTTCTGGATTTCAGCACAATTCAGTTGGATGGCGATTTGACGTATGATGTGGAGCTAACAACTATTTTGGAGTGATAGGTTCAAATGTTGAGATCAAAGGATATAACTTAAGTGAATGTGCAGCGGAGTGGTCGGCCCACGGAGGAGGCTACCTGGGAGAACGAGCGGTAGATGCGAAGCAGATATTCTCACCTGTTTAAGGCTTCAGGTATGTTTCTTGACTCGTTCGAGGACGAACGCTTGTTTAAGTTGGGGAGGATGTGATGACCCAGACAGTCGTCTGATGAGTTACCACTCTGTTTCTCCAATTTTTGCTTCTTATTTCTTTGTTTATCGGTTCTATATGTGATCGGGTTGGTTGGCTCGGGTTCGGAAAAGTTTTGAGATATTTAGTCTCTTTTAAGAAAGCTTAAGTTGAAAAAGTCAACTGCATATTGACTTATGTGTTAGAGTGTTTCGATGTTTCGAATAGCTTCGGGAGGTGATTTAGGAATTAAGAGTGTGATCAGAAGGAGATTTGGAGGTTCGGAGTAGATATAGGCTTGAATTGGTAAAGTTGGTATTTTGACGATTTCCGGTTGATAGGTGTTATTTTGATATAGCGGTCGGAATGGAATTCTGAGAGTTACAGTAGTTCCGTTGTGTCATTTGGGATGTGTGTGCAAAATTTCAGGTCATTTGGACGTGGTTTGGTTGGTTTTAGATCAAAAGCGGAATTCGGAAGATTTTAGGAACTTAGGCTTGAATCCGATGTGTTTTAGTTGATTTGATGTTCTTTGAGGTGTTTTGAAGATTGGTATAAGTTTGAATAAGGTTATGGGATATGTTTGTGCTTCTGGTTGAGGTACCGGGAGCCTCGGGGTGGTTTCGGATGGTTGGCGAAGAGTTTGGAATTTTTGAAGAAGCTGTAAATTTTCTGCTTTTGGTATTTCGGCACCTACGGATTAGGTACCGCAGATGCAAGGGGGAAGGTCGCAGAAACGGAAGAAGATGAGGAGGCAGAAACCGCAGAAGCGGCTGGTGCATCGCAGATGTGGAAACCTGGAGGATAAGTGAAAACCACAGAAGCGACTCTTGGACCACAAAAGCGGTACCGCAGATGTAAAAATGCCTGGGTCAAACTGTATAAGTTATTTCCTTCACAATCTTTCAACTATTTCACCATTTCTAAGTTGGCTTGGGAGCTTTTTGAACGATATTGAAGAGGGATTTCAAGGAGACTTCATTGAGCTAAGGATTTTGGACCTAAAACTCATTCCTATGGTATAATTTCACGGATTAGAGATATAATTAATTGAATTTAATGGTTAAATTTGGGGGAAAACTAGGGCTTAGAAACTTAGACCTTTGATTGAGGATTTGGAGGACCATTGGTGGTCGGATTTCAGAACTTTTGATATGTATGAACTCGTGGGGAGATAAGGAATCTATTGATGTTAATTTTATCGAATTCCGAGATGTGGGCCCGGGGGTCGGGTTTTGGTAATTTTGGGATTATTGTTATAAATTGATTATTTTTGCTTGGGCTTCGTTCCCTTAGCATATTTTTACGCAGTGATTCCGATTTTGGATAGATTCGACGCGAGTGGAGGCCAATTCGAGGGGCAAAGGCTTCGCAGGCTAGATACTTGACCGGATTGAGGTGAGTAATGATTGTAAATGATGTCCTGAGGGTATGAAACCCTAGATTGCACATTATTGTGCTATGTTGAGGTGACACACACGCTTGACGACGAGCATGGGGTCGTGCACTATTAGGGATTGTGCATTTGTCCATCCCGAATGACTATTTTTTGCGTATTTGACTGAAATCTATTTTCTATCATCATGATTTGGGTTGAATGCCATCTTTGGGCCTTGTGCCAACTATTTGAACCCTTCAGGGATTTTTATTGCTATTTCCTCACTGTTTTGACTTTATACTTGAACTCAGTCATGCAATATTTTACTGTTTTTATAAATCAGCCATGTTTACTCTGTTTTAGCACTTAAATAATCTTTTAAATAATATTTGGGCTTAGAATCATGTTTTACTATTGCACGAGTGGCTTTTGAGGATTTTGATTGAGTAAGGCAGATGGCCTATGTTGTGAGGAAACACATATTATGATTATGAGGCCGAGGGTCTGAGATATGTACGCCACGAGGTGGCTTGTTGATTATGAGGCCGAGGGCCTGAGATTTATACGTCACGAGATGGCTTGCTATTGCGCTTGGGACATAAGGGGTCCCTCTAGGAGTCTGCAGATCCCCAGTGAGCACCGGTACCCATTGTGATGTGAGATATAGTCCGAGGGGCTAGTATTATTCTGAAATATTGCCCGAGGAGTGGATGTGTTGACATTGTGCCCGAGGGGCGAACCTTTATGTGTTTATCTTTCTTATTTTTCTGTCATTTACCTATTTAATTATTAGAAGGGTATTTCCTGAAGTTTAAACTGAACTTAAATGATTTTACATATTTTTACTGGTTTTACTGCTTTATTATAGCCTGTAATGTGCCTTACGTGTTTCATATCTCTTAGTCATTTATTTATGATTATTACTCTCTGAGTTGGAGTACTCACTTTACTCCCTGCACCCTGTGTGCAGATTCAAGCGCATCTAGTCCCGCTACCAAGTGTTGATCTTTCCAGCTCAGGCAGATCCAAAGATTCTCTAGGTAGCTGACGGCGTTCGCAGCCCAAAGCTTCTTCATTTTTCTTATTTCTCCTTGTTTTAGTTTGGTATTGAACTCTGTTGACTTTTCTTGATTATTCCGAATTTTTAGATGCTAGTGACACCCCGGTATTGGGCTATGTTGGGTTGTGTAATTGTTTGGTATTATCACTGCTTACTTTTGGATTTATATCATGTTTAGACTTAAATTCTCGTTGTTAACTGCTAAATACTGAAATGGGTAAGTGTCGGCTGGCTTTGTCTTCACGAGAGACACCATCACGACTGGATCCGGGTTTAGGATCGTGACATATATAATAAATGGGCTTGGAGATTTGAGCACTTATTTGCATATATTTGTGACTAATTGTGAGAAAAATGTAGTAAATAAATGGCGTCTGAGTGAAGAACATAAGGACTTCAAATGTAAACAAGGTAAGCCTACTCCTACTGTTAAAGGTATTCCAATTTTAACTCAAATTTCTGTAGTTTACACTCATATTTTATAACATATTTGAGAAAGAGTTTCTCAAAGGAGCTGGAACATGTTTTATTGAGGCACAAGATATTGTGATGATCAAGTATCCAAATATGAAGTAAAAACATATAATTCAAGTAAGAGTTGGTTTGTTGAGTTGGATCACACAACTTTACATATGACATGCACTTGCAAGAAGTTTGAATCTATGGGTATTTTATGTGCACATTATCTGTTGATTTATACGTCAAATAAAGTTAGTGAAATCCCTAAGGAATATATTTTGAGAAGATGGACCAAAGATGTGAGGAAAAGAATAAAAAATTTGCCAATCCAAAGTTGTTCTATGAATAGAAGTTCAGAATCTGAGATTTTTTACACGAATATTGTGATGCAAACTTGTAATAATCTTACTCATCTTAGAAAATATAGTGTGGAGTGTCGAGAGATTTTTTAAAGATATCTCGAAAATGCTTCAGATGATTATAAAGAGAAATTGAACAGTAGTCCTGCCCATATTTCAGCAAAAAATTATGAGAAAAACATAGAAAACAACAAGGTATTAGAGCCTCTTTATGTAAAAGCACCAGGTGTTTGTAAAGAGCGTATTCTACGCCAATAGGAGAAACCTTAGACTCTAGTGATGTTGGATATATAAGTAGACAAGCCTTAAACTCTAGTGACGCATTTTAAAGTCGTGCGAGCCTGGACGCAAATCAACAATATTATTAATGGCTGGGCTGTTACACAATGATAGTTTAAAATCTTGTTATAAGTTTTCAATTTGAATTTGCATGGTTAATAAAATCTAAAGGCTCATTGAGCCTTTGGTTATTTTCTTTTCAAGCTTTTGACGACGTACAAATTTTAATATCTTCAAAATATGTAATATAGATTTGCAAAAAATTAGTAAATGTAAAAGAAAATAAATTTTGGCCGACCCCTCGACTAGAAACCTTAAGGGGTAGCTGGGGCTTTCTTCCCAAAATCCGGGGAGAAATTCAAAAATATCCAGATTTACAAGTGGTCATTCAAAAATAGCCACAGTTTTAAAAGTAATCGAAATTTAGCCACTTTTCATGTAAAGATAAATCTAAACGAAAATATTGTTCAAAATTCGGAAAATACTCCGGTATATTATAATGGAGTTCCAGCATAAAGTATACTGGAACTCCAGCATAATATGCTGGAAGTTCATACACATGTGCTACAATCTCCAATATATTATGCTCGAACATTCCGCTACAAGAAAAGAGGTCTATTGTGGCGACAAAAATCACCACTGAAAGTGCAAAAGTCGCCACAGAAGACAATCAGTGGTGAGCCTATAGTCGTTGGCTATAGTCAGTGGTTGAAACTCAATCGTTGCGGCTAAATTGGTCAACACAAAAGATATGCTTTCAGTGGCAACATTAATCGCTACAAAAGTTAACTAAGATTGACACAAAATACACCTTCAAGAGACGTTAGTCGCCACTGAATAGTCTTCTTTGGTGGCGAATCATTGTTGCCACAAAAGGTTTATCTTTCGTGACAACATTAGTCGCCCCAAATTCCTCGCCTTTTTGTGTCAACTTTTATCGTCACTAATATTCACTTACTTTTTGTTGCAACAAGGGTTGTTACCAAAATTAACCTTTTTGTGACGGCGAAATATCGCTACAATACTATTATTTACGTGACAACAATAGTCACTACAATAAAAATTTTCTGTTTTAAAAAATATTTATATAAAACTATAATAGATTTATACTAATAGTCGAACAATAATAAAACAACCTATTTATAGTGGTACAATACATTTCACGAAATAGAAATGTATATAATCTTTTCATTGGTAAAAGTATAAACAATCTAAATTAAAGTAACAATGTCATTGCACATCCTCAATAAAAAGAATAAAATTTCTTTAAAATACTCCAAAAACTTCAAACTACTCCAATGTTTGTAAACTGCTCTACTGCAACTTCATTTCTTCATTGTTGAAGTTCTTTGTTCCTGTCATTGTCAAAAAAATATATAATGAACAAAATTAGCAGATGCACGTACTAAAGAAAATATCTCTATAAGTAGCATATCGGCAAAATTAACTAAATGTTCAAAATTAACTTAAGAGATCCTGGTTCAGTTCTGTTCAAGAGTTAGGCAAAGATAAATAACATACTCAATTTATAAGTAAGAGCAGATTCTTTATAGAAGATGCTAAGCAAACTTAGAAGAGCATTGACCTCTACAACTAAAATAAAATTCAAGGCAAAGGGATGAAATTTCAATCACAATTACGCCATAGGAAAACTAAAAGTACAAGTTAAAATATGCTCGTCAATTGATTGTATCAGTTTTCATTAACATGTATTTCATGCTAGATGGAGATGAGCAGAGTAATAAAATGGAAATCAAAACGCGCTTACTAGCGATGCCACATACTTTGACACTTTTAAAAAAAACCAATTTCATTGGGCTTCAATAGCTGAATCATGGTGGTGCTGGTTCTATATAACAAGGTTTTCTGTTTTGCAGGTCAATTTTCTGCTCCTATGTCTTGCCTTTTGATAGATATTCGAATGGTGGTATTAGTATTTTACACTCAATCCATTGAAAGGAAGTTAAGGGCAGGCATAGGTGTTCATACAAAGCAGGACACACTGATAATTAAATTAGGCTTCTGCATCTACTGCTATTAGAAAATCAGAAGAACGGTTGGAGATTGTGGTCCCAAAATGTTTAATAGAATTGGAAAATATGGAGCAAAGGAGTCAGGGGATGGTCAAAGTAAGCAGGGCACTCTGCTACAAAATTCATTTTGCAGCATCAGTTTTGAGTGGAAAAATGAAGTAATAGGTGATGCTTTGCCCAGAATGTATAAACGAATTGGGCAATTGGGAGTATGTGATACAAGGGAAGGTAAAGATTGCACAAGGGGTACAGGGAGTTAGGCATTATTGGATTATATGACTGCTGGTATAATATCTGAAGCAAAGCAGGATAGTCTGCTTCTCATATGCAGTAGTAGCTGCTGCAGACTAAGTGTAGCAGCAATAAAAGGGAGTCTGCCCAGAATGTTTAATCAAAATGGGCAAGGTGGTTTAGATAGTCCCAAGAATCTGGTGCAATAGAAACATGCACCAAAATGAGAAGATACATATAACCTCTATCCAACATAGATAGCAAGTTTATCTAAATATAATTTTATGTGAAACAGGAAACGAGCTGCTATCCTTGTGTTCTTTTATTTGGATGTACATGACATGATGAATTAAGATATAGCATCCAAAAGCTTCATCAACTCAGAGTTCTAACCCAACTTCATACAAAATTTTTCCAGTCGAAATCAGAAAAAAGATCCTACTAACAGGAAACGAGCTGCTATCGTTGTGTTCTTTTACTTGGATGAACATGACATGATGACTCAAGATATAGCATCCAAAATCTTCATCAACTCAGAGTTCTAACCCAACTTTATACAAAACTTTTCCAGTAGAAATCAGAAAAAAGATCCTACTAACAGGCTCAAGAAGAGACAAGGCGAAAGATATTCAGACTAATCACAGAAAGTGTATGCCATTCTTGCAACTTCACTGAACCTACAACCCATTTCACATGCACTAACAATTTAAGGACTTTAGGCACATTTCTGTAGTGCAGCACCAGTACTATACAACAGAGGAGCTATCATTGGATACAAGTAGTACAATAATAAACAAAGGATCAGTGTGCACAATTACTACTACACATAACACAAATGGATTGCAGTTAATATCACCAGGTCTTAAGTGTCAGAATATGGCCTACGACAGGGTGACAACAAGAAAATGCATATTCTCAACACACAATAGGATGCATCAATCAACAATCACAATCATCTCAGGGTCAAGAATTGTTAGAAGAAACAGCCAATATGGCAAGCATTAGCAGCATTGTATTAACAGTTGTATAGTACATTTGTAGAGTATAGAAACATTAGCATTTACCTTTTGAATTCTAGCCATCATCGTAGCCATCTGCTCTTTGAATCTTTTGTCAAGTTGTATATTCATGTGTGCGCGCTCCTCTTCTAGTTTCTTTTGCAACTCAGCACGATCTTTTTCTAGCTTTATTTGTAACTCAAAACGATCATCTTCTAGCTTCCGTGATTCAGCAGCCATTTGTTCTTCTAACTTTCTTTGCAACTCAGCAGCTTGTTCACGTTCTTCTTGTAATTTTTTGTCCATTTCAGCTTGCATATCTTGACGCATACTTTCCATTGTAGAAGACATACTTGCTTCTAATTCAACCTGATGCACTCGGCTCTTTTTTGCAGGTCTTTTTCTGTACCCTTTCCCACGAACATAGCCAGTTCGTTTACCAAGTACGACCACTAAAATCTCATCTGCATTCATTGGATTTTCTTCAAATTGTTGTTGCTCCACAATTTCTTGGAGCTGCCCCTGCAATTATGCATAACAATTATTGATATAAAATAGGAGACATAAAATAAAATAAATAAAATACAATTTCAGGAGATTACATGAATTTACTGCGATTGTGGATCTGACCACACCAGTTCATCTTTGTCATTCTTACGAGTATGTTGGAGCTCCCAAACTTGATCCGGTGGTGCCTTTTGTCCATTAACAGGATTTCTCTACGATTTATTAAAGTAGAGAAAAACTATTTTATTTCATAATGTGGGAAGGATAATGAAACAAATCCTACATAATGTTATCTTCCAGAATTGTAAGTATTTCTCACTAGTTTAATTTGTTGACAAAAAAGCAAGCTGATATTAATTATATGATCATTGATCAAAACCAATCCGACCTAAAAAAGAATGACAAATATATGAAATATTATTGTGCTAAATGAATTTGTACCGTTGATTCGTCCACTTCAGCAAATGACTTTGAGCCATATGAGTGTTTAGTGATTTGTTTTCCCCTGTTTATTTTGTGTCGCTTGCTCATAGCCTTAAATTATATCCATAAATTAAGAATCAGAATTGAAATAGTAATTTGTCACATATTTATATTACCAAGTTACCTTGAATTCCAACTTCCAAAATGTCCTACCAGAAACACCCAATCCTCAGGTGTAACATCACTTGGCCTATGAGATAATCTCTCTTCATCAGTAGCATAGCGAGAGTATTTAGCATGCAATCGAGTCTTCCATGTTCTAAAAAGTCTTTTCATAGTATTGACATCAAGAGCTTGCAATACATGCTCTCGAACTCCGGTAGCTTCAAATTTATCCTAAATGCAAATATGAAAAGCTTTTGAGAGTAAATAAAACATGTGATAAAAAGTCGATAGAACCTTTATTAACAAATTATTACCTTAACCTTCAACCACATCGCATCTCTATGTTTTGTGATTATTTGTTGCCAATCACCATCCCTGAATGAGATAGTGCTGCGCATAATCAAACCACAATAGTTAACAATGTCCCTAGACCCGGGACCTACAACTCTCTCAATGTCATCTGGAATGACAATAGGAATTTTACTACCATGCTTAGTTTTCAAATCTACAAGTAACGATTTATATCTCCCTCTCTCTTTATTGGATTTTCTGCAAGAAGCTGCGCGCAAAAGAATATATATTTAACAATCATACAGCATCCAGAATAGAAATATTTAATGATGAGCTGCTGCAATTGTTTAGCTTCAAAAGCAAGCAATAGTAAAATTCGTATTTAACATAGATGTCAGTGATATCCAACAGAGATGTCCATCTTCCCTCACCAGCTATAGAATTAGTTCCATCAAAGGTATACCTTCTTTAGCTGTTTTCAAAAAGTTTCCTTTGTTTTTAAGTTTTCTTATGTCCCAAATGTGCATTAAATTGTGTAGGTTGCTCATCCCTACAAATATGCTGGTGAGACTATAGTTTTTAAGTATCTTATAGTTCAAATAGATCTGATTAATGGTTTGCACAAACTTATTGCCTGGATAGATGAAGCAGGTGGCTATTTCTTCCCCGAGTCATATCTTGTCAGTTGTGAAATGCATGGGAACTTTGAAAGCCAATCAAAGAAAATCGAAGAGTTTATGTCTATTGAACCAGATAGGGTAGCTGATATTAAGTTGCAACTCGAAATTGGTGGATGCAGAATCTGTCAAAAATATGTTTATTATGGGAATGAATATCATCCCTAAAGTGGATGAAATCAAAATTACCAAATGCTCTAGTAATTATTTGAAAACTCGCTTGGAACTCTTTGAGAAGCAAATTGAAATAACGCAAAAACATCGCGGGAATGCAAATATCCGATTTTCTTGGCTTGCCGCTTCCAAAGATTTACTATCTATAATTATGAACTATGGCCTTGCACTTGGGGGACCTAAACATAAGACTAAATTTTGAGTCGGAGTTCACCTCAGTACTTTGCATTGTGCCTCCAAAAGGTTAGAATATATTCTCGTAATGCAACATCGTTTTAGTCATAACTAAACATATTTTGAATTTTTAATGAGTTGTGCTCTGATCAGTTATCAGATTAAAGCTTTTCCCCATTTGGATTTTCCCTTCTGATTTATAACTTTTTGTTAAACGAAGTTCTACATTAAAACTAAGAATAGTAGGCTAAATAAACTGACACCTTAATTCTCCCTGTTATAACAATGCACACACTTGAACAGAACCAGATATCATATTTTGCAAGCACAAAAATGCAGCTTTCTCACATCTTTATATCTTTCTATTGATGTATAACAAATTGGTTTTCACTAGCCTATAATGTGCGGTACAAAAATTAGGAATTCCTGGGCAGACCTATAACTCAAATGGTGGCTGGCTGGATTGCAGAGAAACATTTAACTCCATATTGCACAAGCACACAAAATATCGCAGCAACCCATATCTAAATTGAGTTGTTAATTAGTTAATAGAAAGATTGAGAGAACTAACCTGCAGCACTTTCAGTTTCTACAGTGGGATGCGCACTTTCGACAACAATTCTTGATGACTGTGATCCATTAGGTTCTTGAGGAGGTTGACTCTCTGAAGGTGCTAATGCTTGTACCCGAGATGCTTGTGGTTGAGAAGAACGCTCGAGCCTTGTCAATGGTGCATTAGCCCTGTAGGATGACGTCGCTGTAGAACTGTCACGAACTCCAATACTGCCACCTGCACGACTACCTCCACCTCCACCTCGTGCACCTCTACCTTATCCAAATCCTACCATTTCCTACAATATCTCAAAATAAAAAATATGAAAACAAAAATCAAAGTTCTGGTGAAGATCCGTATCTATCTAGTAAAGGATCGTGCCATTATTGAGATTTCTATCATTCTTAAACTCAACAACTGATGTATATGTACATTTAGAAGCTTAGCAAAGCTATAAAATTCAAGTCATCATCATATATAAAAGTAAAAGGGATATTCCAGTATATTAAAGGTAGTAACTAAGATGAAGGTTCATTGAATCGCAGAATAATAAGGGGGATAAAGAAGCTACTTATAAGAATCCATAAAAATAAACAGGAAAGCTATCTATTTGATCACTCCATATCCCTATCATCTATGTCAGTGTCCTTTCCGTCGTTATCATCAAGTAACTCTTCATTGCTTTGTTCACTATTATACAAATCCATGTGATCGTTATTAATGAAACCATCGTCCTCATTATGCATAGTTGTCTGAGCTTCAGTCGCTTGGTTATAATTAATAATTTGTGGTTCAACATCATCCCTATATACGAACACCACAATATCAATTTCTTGAGCATGAATGCGCGATGTATTAATTTCAACTTGCTCTTGTTGATAAGCATCCTCACTCGATAATACTTCATCTTCAATTTCTGTAGAATTAATATCCTTTTCAGGCATATTAAAAAGGTCCCGAGGATTTGTCTTCACAACAACAAGCCAATCTTTGTTAGACATGTCGTCCACATAGAAAACTTGTTCACACTGAGATACAAACACAAATGGCTCATTTGTATTCAAGGCACAACAGGTATTCACACTTGTGAAGCCATATTTGTCAATCTTATATCCTTTTCCTAAGTGAGCCACATCCCACCAATGACACCTGAAGAGGTAAACTTTCTTATTTCCCACATAAGATAACTCGTAAATGTCCTCCAATATACCATAATACTCCTTTGTTGAGTCTGAATCATCTCCTCTAACAAGAACTCCATAATTCTGTGTTTTTCTTCTCGACTCTATATCTCTTGTCTGAAATCTAAATCCATTCAACATTAATGTGGAATATCGAAGCACAAGAGGTCCAGTACCGAGCGCTAAGCTTATGAGATCATCATTTGCATGTCCTTGTGCAGATAGTTGTAAGATCTACAAAAGACAAACAATACTCTTGTAATCAAATAACATATGTGATAATAACATTAATATTCAACATGTCATTTTATTCGTCACTTACATGTGCACGAAACCAATAAAAAAGTCATTGTTCTACCTTCCATCCCCTATTGCACTTTGTCTTTCCATTTCTCTAGTGTGTTCCCTACATTTTAATAATGGGTTAGTTAGGAAAACATAATTGAACTATCCTAACACAAAAATATCTTGAAGTTCTCTAGAAACTTACTCAAGGAACGACGAAACTTCTTCACAATTTTGAAGCACATATATGGTTGCTTGGTTTAACTCATCACGAAATAGCGGGCGGGATCTGAACCACCTTTTATTCGTCCACTATTTTTAAAGATAGATATCTCACCATGTGACACAGATTCATCATCATTCCTAGCTGGCCTATTGAACTTGGTTGAGATATTCTTTAAGTACCACGAGCAAAATGTGAGGCTTTCTTCTGCCAAATAACCTTCTGCAATTGAGCCTTTAGGACGAGCATAGTTTCAAACATACGACTTAAGTATTCGCAAATACCTGTATACAAATGACAAGTTAAAAACAATGTAACATTCTGAAATTATAATATTGAAATTTAAAGGATAACACGTTACCTTTCAAAAGGGTACATCCACCGATATTGAACTGGTCCACCTAGTTTTGCCTCTCTTGCCAAATGAATGGGCAAATAAACCATGACATCAAAAAATGCAGGAGGAAAAACCATTTGGAACTTGCACAATGTGATAGCAATTTCAGCCTCTAAGATATCAAGATCTTCAATTTTCAAGCACTTAGAACATAAATTCTTGAAAATTTTTCCTATTTCGATAATTGGTTCGCCCACTTCCTTAGGCAACACACCATAAATTGCTAATGGAAAATTATCTTCCAATAATACATGGTGATCATGAATTTTTAATCCATGTATCTTTTTCTCTTCAACCTTGACACACCTAGAAATATTCGATGAAAAGGCATCAGGAACCTTCAAATTAGCTAAGAAATTACACACTTTCAGCTTCTCTTCTGGGGATAATGCGTAGCATGCTGCTGGTAACAATACATTATTCCCATCCTGAATTGGATGCAAACCTTGCCTAATACCAAGGTCCACCAAATCATACCTACTTTTTAACGTGTCCTTTCTCTTCCCATCCACATTCATCACAGTTGATAAAATGTATGGGACACATTTTTTTCTATGTGCATCACATCAAGGTTATGTCGTAACAACAGTGTCTTCCAATATGGCAATTCGAAAAAAATACTTTTCTTTTTCCAATTGTAAGAATTATTAGGGGCATTACGATTTTGCTTTTGCCCTTTACCGAAAGTCACAATACCCAACCCTTGTAGTTGCATAAGTACATCATCACCTTTTAAAGGATTAGGTGCAACTCCCTTTTCCAGTTTCCCATCAAATAACCTCCTATTTTTGTGCCATGGATGGTCTAATGGAAGGAAGCAACGATGCCACATATAACACAATTTACTACGTAATGAAATCGATTGTGTATCTTTATGGCAACAAGGGCATGCAAATTTGCCCTTGGTTGACCATCCCGAAAGGTTCCCACATGCAGAAAAGTCATTAATTGTCCACATGATAGCCGCACGCATCATAAAGCTAGATTTTGAGTATGCATCATAAGTTTCTTCTCCTTCCCGTAATTATTTTAATTCTTCAATCATCGGTTGTAAATATACATCTATATCATTGCCTGGACACTTAGGACCTGGAATAAGAAGTGTCATCATGAAATACTCACTCTTCATGCAATCCCAGGGGGGTAAATTATACGGAACTAGTACGACTGGCCATATGCTATGGTTGGAACTCATGTTCCCATAAGGCTGGAACCCATCGCTTTGCTAAACCTAATCGAACATTTCTTAATTCAACAGAAAAGCTGGGATGTTTCTCATCAAAATATTTCCATGCCATTGCATCAGACGGATGTCGCAAGATACCATCATCAACACGTTCCTCCTTATGCCACCTCATCTTTTTTGCTGTCTTTCTTGCCATGTATAATCTCTGCAGTCTTGGTTTGATAGGAAAATATCGCAAGACTTTATGAGCTACTTTCTTGCCTCCGTTCTCTTTTGACTTCCATTTAGACTCATCGCACTTAGGACATGATTGTGCATTGGCATGCTCACGCCAATATAAGATACAATCATTATGACACGCATCTATTTTGGTATACCCCAAGCCTAAGTCTCGAAGTACTTTCTTTGCTTCATAGAAAGAATCTGGAACAAATGACTTCACCGGAAGAACTTCTTTAAAGAAGCTCAACAAGTCATCCATTGATTTGTAGATCCAATGATTAAGGCACTTCAAGTGAAGTAGTCTAACCACAAAAGACAACTTGGACACATTTTTACAACCAGGATAAAGTTCTGTCTCAGCATCTTCAAGTAATTGGTAGAACTTTTGTGCTTGCAAATTTGGTTCTTCATTGTGGTGTGGAAGATTATTTGCATCAGCTGTATTCGCATATCCATAAGCATCATGAATCATCCCAGTAATATCATCTTCTTCAGCATTATCATCCTCTACTTCATCATTGTTCATCACATATGAATTTTCAACTCTTACCAACACCTCTCCGTGTAAGTCCCACACTTTATAACTATCCCAAAACCCATTGCTCAACACGTGTCTTCTTATTTGAATTTTAACATGTACTCTGTATTTCTACACCCTCTACAAGGACATCTGATCACAGTGCTCAGATTTGGTTGACTATATGCCCAATTAAGAAAGTTATCTATTCCTTTAATATACCTCTTATCACATTTATTCTTAATATTCAGCCAACTTTTATCCATTGCTATTTTCTACAAAAAAAGCAATAAAAAATGTAAGCACGTCACTAATCAAAACTAACCACGTTATATAAGCAAGTGTTGAACTCATCTATACGAGTAAAAACACTAGGATATAAGACTTTAGAAACATAGTAAATGAGAACACATTGAATATTGTAAAAACTAGTCTTATAGAATAACTAACATTAATTTACCTCTAAAGTGCAAATCAAATAATAAATTACATAGCAAATAAAATACATAGGATACAAGGAACTAAATTACATAGGAAATCAAATAAGTTGACAAAAACATATAATCGATCTCCAAACAATTATCCTAAAGTCTAAGGGACAAAACTTAATCTTTAAAAGGCAAAGTGTATCGTCGATACTAAATCAATGTATAATGAGGTAAACCATGGTCATGTGTGATCAGGCAATTAAATTATAGCTATTACAGTTTACCAAACTATTAAATATAATATCTAATGCTATGGATTAAAATGTGTAGATTATGTCCACTTATCTATTTGTACTACTTTTGAGTTGATGACTTCACATGGTCATAGTAAATAAAGATTAAGTTTCCCTGAGAGAACCAAGAGTCTGACTATTTTAGTATTTTGGTTTTGAGGTGAAGCAACTATAATTTGATACGATACTTCTGGCTTGCCCTTGGTTTCCGCATAACTTATCTGAGGTCATAATTCCTCTATTAGAGATGTTTACGTTGGCACGATACCCGAAGTCTATGTACTTTGTTCTATATCCTCATGCACTAGTTTATTTCTGGTGATAGGACATTCTCTTCTTGATATGTAAAACAAAACTTCTCATTGATTTTTTTAGACTTATAAAGAAAGAGTCTTTTATTGATTTCTGTAGCACCAAGAAGGCTCCAGGAGTAGTACGCTGGAAAATCCATCTTTTCTTTTGGAATTTTTGGAGTCTAATGTAAATATTGATGAGAACTTGATCTTCTCTTCCTATATTTCTGAAGTACCCTCTTATTAATAAAATACCTTATCCTATAATAAAAAAGTCTAGGAAGTCGAATATGTTATAAATTTCATTTACGAAGTCATCATATACTAAAAGTTCAATAGATACAGACAGTGAGATTTTGTAAAGGATGTGGATGTTGTTTTCCCTTTGCAGTCTATTGACTTATCTCTACCCAAACTGGTGAAGATGTACATGAAAGAGGGAAAAATATATTACCTGGAGAAATTTGAGCAGAGAAAGGGCCGAATTCTAATCGATGTGAGCACAGAGAATCGCTCGTTTACTTTTGCGAGAATTTTATTTGTACCATATAGAACTTCTTTCCTTAGGTTTTTTTGATTTGGAAGAATTGTAGTTGGAAAAGAGATATTTTTACCTTATTGAAACAAAATTGTAGGGTTTTTTTTTGGTTCCTGACTTATGGGTTTCGCGGGAAACATATTTGCGTTTTCCCCCTCTGTTTTCTGAAAAAGTTTAGTTTTATTATATTTAAAGAATTTAAATTACAGTTTTTGTGGCGACTAAGTTGCCACGCATTCTTATACATGGCGACTATCTATGAATTGCTACTAAAAATTTTACATCAAATATTTATTTTTGCGGGAAAGTAAATTTAGCGATATAGTTACAAGTATTTGTTGCGACCTAAGTTTATTTGTCACTAAAACTACCTTTTTCACGGCAACTATGATAGTTGTCACCAAAGGTGTAATTATTTGTGGCAAATTTAATACATCGCCACTAAATCACCTACTTTTTGTGGCTAATAATATAGTCGCTGTTGAAATCCGTCACTAAATACCTCTTTTCTTGTAGTGACGTGTTGGAGTTTCAACATAATATGCTGGAAGTTCAAATACATGTGACGACCCAAAGGGTAATCACCGGATTTCTCTCTTTTTCCGCACTTCTGAGGTCTTGAAAATCTTACCTTTAGTTGTCTCGATTTGCGTGCGCAGTCCGAGCGCGTAGCTAGAAAGATTATATGTTAAATTCTGTGAAAATTTTAAAATGTGGCTTTAAAATGATTAACGTTAACTTCGGTCAACATATTTGGTAAATGGACCCGGACCCGGACCCGTGATTTGACGGTCCCGGAGGGTCCGTAGAAAAATATGGGACGTGCCTGGAGTCGAAATCCGAGGTCTAGAACCCGAGGAAAAGAATTTTTCTATGAAATTATTTTTACGCAATTATTAAGAAAAATAGAAATGAAAATTCATTTAAAAGACTATGGTATCGGTCTCGTACTTTGGTTCCGACGCCCGGTACAAGTCTTATATATGGTTTAAGCGCTATCTGTAAAGTTTGGTTTAAAACGGACGTCATTTAACGTGTTTAGGACTTGAAAATGGAAAATTTGTGTTTGATGAAAAATTAGGAAGAAATCTTATGATTTGAGGCTTGATTCTATGTATATAATGTTATTTTGGCGATTTGATTGCACGAGCAAGTCCGTAGGATATTTTTGAGGTTGTGTGTATGTTTGGTTTGGAGCCCTGAGGGCTCGTGTGAGTTTTGGATAGGTGTCAAGTTGCATTTTTGGACTTTGGAAAAACTGTTGCAGGTCAGGTCTGGTGTCTTCGCATTTGCGAAGGATTTCTCGCAAATGTGAGCTCACAAATGAGAGTCCAAGACCGCAAATGCGAGAAAGGGAACACCTGCACGGGAGTCTCAAATGAGAACAAAATGTCCGCAAATGCGTTGAGGAGCCTTAGCAAATGCGAAAGTCCCAGCCATCGCCAAAGTTCGCAAATGCGAACTTAATCTCGCATTTCCCAAATTAGTAGGTCGGGGTTCGTAATTGCGAACCCCAGTTCGCATTTCCCACTTCTGCAATCTGTATTTTTCATACTTAGATGATTTTAGGCCTCACTTTTCATATTTCTCAAACCCAAACACCCATTGGCAATTTTTCAAGAACTCTTCCTTCTCCAATTCAATTGTAAGTTGATTTTCACTTAATTTCTTCAATCTTTAACATCATTTATCATGTTTTTATCTTAAAATCAAGGTTTTTCATGGGTCAAAATGGGGATTTTGTGTAGAACCTAGGTTTTCTTAAAATTAGGGATTTGGACCTCAATTTGAGGTCCGATATAAAAAAAAATCATAGATATGAACACGTGAGGGAATGGGTAACGGGATTTTGGTTCGAACCTCGGGTTTTGACCACATGGGCCCGGGGGCATTTTGGAAATTTTTGAGTAAACCTTTGGAAATTCATTTTCATGCATTCAAATTGATTCAATTAGAATTTGTTGATACATTCAAGTAATTTGTAACTAGATTCGAGCGGTTTTGTGGTGAATTCGAAGGGTAAAGCTATACTAGAGGCTTGAGTTGAGTTTGGAGCATTTGAGGTAAGTGTTTGATCTAAATTTGGCTTGATGGAATAGGATTAGAGTATTGGTTGCTAATTTCTAATTGTCGAGTACTGTGTATAGGTATGGTGACGAGTATCTATACGCTGGTGTCTAGTATGACCGTGAGTCCTTATTTGTGCTTATTATAATTTTGTTGTGATTCTTCCCTATGGAATTGATGATTTCTACATAATGTGAAGAGTATGAGAAAGGAACTGTGATTATTCCCTTGCCGGGATGTTTTTGTATAGTGATTATCTCCCTTGCGGAGATGTGAAGGTTATTGTTGTTGTTCCCTTGCGGGGATTTAACTGTTTGCTTGTGTTTCCCTTGCCGGGATTTTTATTACTGTTTTGTCTACCCCCTCGACCCCATTGGTTGTGATTGTTAATTGGGTGAGGAAGAGTGATAAAGCACGAAGGTTGATGCCGTGCACGATTTGTGTTGAGTATATTGTAATGCACAAAGGAACATTCCGTGCTATGTTTGATTATATTTGCACGAAGGAACATTTCGTGACATGTTTTGATTATATTTGCATGAAGGATCATTCCGTGCCATGTTTTGATTATATTTGCACGAAGGATCATTCCGTGCCATGCTTGATTATTAATGCACGAAGGAACATTCCGTGCCATGTTTGATTATATTTGCACGAAGGAACATTCTGTGCCATGTTTTGATTATATTTGCACGAAGGATCATTCCGTGTCATGTTTGATTATTATTGCACGAAGGAACATTCCGTGCCATGTTTTGTTATTATTGCACGAAGGAACATTCCGTGCCATGTTTGATTATTATTGCACGAAGGAACATTCAGTGCCATGTTTGATTATATTTGCACGAAGGGACATTCCGTGCCATGTTTTGATTATTAATGCACAAAGGGACATTCCTTGCCATGTTTGATTTATTACTCTCGTTGACTTTGTAGTTGCATTGTTTCATTCCTTATTTATTTACCTTGTATTCTAAACTGCTACATCCCCTACAACATGCTCCCTTCCCTCGTGACTTGTTAAATTTCTGTAATCCCTTCTATTGTGTATATATATATATTTGAACTACACAGGTTTGTTTGGTAGTCCTGTCTAGCCTCGTCACTACTTCGCCGGGGTTAGGCCATGCACTTACCAGCACATGGGGTCGTTTGTACTGATGCTACACTCTGTGCATCTTTTTGCACAGATCCAGGTGTTGGAGCAGCATTTGAGTAGCAGTAGCATTCTGGGAGCGAGATCCAGTCCAGGGACATTCGAGATAGCCTTGTTGACATCCGCAGGCCCAGAGTCCTTTCTACTTTATTCAGTTTGTTATCGTTGTACCGTAGTAGACAATTTTATGTTTCATTCAAACCTTGTATTTAGTATTCTCTAGACGTTCGTGAGTATTCTGACACCGGTCTTGGGTAGAGGATTGTTAAACTTTCGCATTTCTTTTAGTAAATTTTATTTGAGATTTCCGCTTTATTGTTAATACTGTTGATGTTTGCTAAAAGAGGTAACTGATGATTGGTTTGCCTAGCTCCTGGTAGTAGGTGCCATCATGACTCCCGAGGGTGGGAAAAATCTGGGTCATGATAAGTTGGTTTTAGAGCACTAGATTACATAGGTCTCACAACTCATGGACAAACTCGATAGAGTCTGAGGGATCGGTACGGAGACGTCTGTATTTATCCCCAGAGGCTATAGAGTTAGGAAAGTTTCACATTTGTTCTTTCTTGTCGTGCGATTCTATTTCTCAAGTACCGATTGAATTTCTATTCTGTTTTTCCGCAGATGGCGAGAACACGTGCTTCCTCTTCTACCGCACAGTAGTCCGAGCCCCCAGCAACAGCTTTAGTGGTGAAGCCTCAGGTTGATTTGGAGGAGGAGGTTCCAGCCCCAGTAGTCCCGGTGGGACCAGCTCAAGTCCTAGAGGGGTTTATTGCCACCCCAGTTCTTCAAGACGCTATAGTCCGATTGGTAGGCTTCGTGGAGAGTATCATTCGAGCGGTTTGCTTCCAGGAGTTTAACCAGCGGTGGCAGGTCAGCCGAGTATAGTGGCTCAGACCAGGAGTGAGATCACTTCTCAGGAGGCAGCCAATGTGGGCCGTAGAGATGAGATAGCTCTGCCATAGGGAGGTAGTCATGGGTCGGACAAGAGGCCCTGTCGCACAGGCAGGTTCAGTGGTGCCTCGACTGGAGGTAGAGGTACTTATGGTAGAGGCCATCCTTCAAGGCCCTTTCAGTCAGCTTCCCGTGTCACTCATGGTACTTCAGGTGGTCATTCAGGTTGACAGGGTCAGCCTCAGTTCCCTCAGCAGTCGCGTGGATGTTATGAGTGTGCGAGTATGGTCATCTCAAGAGGGTTTTCCGAGGTTGGGGGGTGCTCAGCCGCAGCAGACGAGGTCTTGCCATGCTTGTGGTAATCTGAGGCACATTGTCAGATATTGCCCTCGAGTTTATGGCAGATTCCAGTATCAGAGTTCTCGTGCTATGATTCAGGCACCGGAGGTTCCATAACCTGCCCAGCCAGCTAGAGGCGGGGGTAGAGGTGTTAGAGATGGAGGTAGAGGTCTTAGAGGTGGAGTTCAGATTGCCAAAGGTAGAGGCCAGCCAACAGCTAGGCCAGAGGCTGAGTCTTCAGGTGCAAACATTACAGGTACCATTCTGATTTGTATTAGAGATACTTCAGTGCTATTTTAACCTTGGTCTACGTGTTCGTATCTGTCGTCCTATTTTGCACCCCACCTGGTTATGCTTAGTGAAGCCTTGGGTATTCCTGTTTATGTATCTACACCGATGGGTGATTCTATAGTGGTGGACCGAGTTCATCGTTCCTGTGTGGTAGTGTTTGAGGGTCTTAAGACCCGTGTTGATTTATTTCTCTTAGACATGGTGGATTTTGATGTCATATTAGGGGTGAATTGGTTGTCCCCGTATCATGCTATCTTGTATTGTCACGCCAAGACCGTGACCTTGGCTTTGCCAGATTTGCCCCGATTGGAGTGGAGAGGGACCTCAGGTCATGCCACCCACAGTGTTATTTCATATGTGAAGGCTCTACACATGGTTGAGGATGGGTGTTTAGCTTATCTAGCGTATGTTCGCAATTCCAGCATAGAGGTTCCTTCTATTGATTCTGTTTCTATTGTTCGGGAGTTCCCCGAGGTTTTCCCTTCTTACCTGCCAGGTATGCCGCCCGACAGGGATATTGATTTCTGTATTGATCTAGCCCCAGGCACGCGACCCATTTCTATCCCGCCGTATCGCATGGCCCCGCCAGAGTTGAATGAGTTAAAGGACCAGTTGCAAGATTTGCTAGAGAAAGGTTTTATCAGGCCTAGTGTTTCTCCTTGGGGTGCACCGGTGTTAGTTGTAAAGAAAAAAGGATGGATCGATGAGGATGTGCATTGATTACCGGCAATTGAACAAAGTGACGGTTAAGAACAAGTATCCACTGTCGAGGATTGATGATTTGTTTGACCAACTTCAGGGTGCGAAGGTATTATCAAAGATAGACTTGAGATTTGCTTACCATCAGTTGAGGATTAGGGCATTCGATGTCCCTGGTCAGCATTTCGAACTCAACATGGGCATAATGAGTTTTTGATCATGTCATTTGGGTTGACCAATGCCCCAACAACATTTACGGAGTTGATGAACCGAGTGTTCATGACTTATTTGGATTTGTTCGTGGTAGTCTTTATTTATGATATTCTGGTGTACTCCCACAGCCAGGAGGAGCACGCGCAGCACCTCAGAGTGGTTCTTCAGACTTTGATGGATAGTCAGTTATATGCTAAGATCTCTAAATGTGAGTTCTGGTTGAGTTCAGTTGCATTTCTGGGTCGTGTTGTATCAGCAGAGGGCATTCAGTTGGACCTGAAGGAGACTGAGGCAGTCAAGAACTGGCCTCGACCAGCATCATCTACAGAGATTCAGAGTATTCTTAGGGTTAGCAGGTTACTACCGTCGGTTCGCGGAGGGATTTTTATCTAATGCAGCCCCGATGACCAGATTGACCCAGAAGGGCGCCCAGTTCAGATGGCCAGATGAGTGTGAGGCAAGCTTTTAGAAGCTCAAGAAAGCCCTAACTACGGCACCGATATTAGTTTTGCTCACAGGCTCAAGGCCTTATACAGTTTATTGTGATGCTTCCCATATTGGTCTTGGTGCAGTATTGATGCAGGATGGCAGAGTCATTGTTTATGCTTCGAGGCAATTGAAGATCCACGAGAAGAATTATCCGGTTCATGATCTAGAGTTAGCAGCCATTGTTCATGCTTTGAAGATTTGGAGGCATTATTTATGTGGTGTGATGTGTGAGGTGTACACTGATCAAAAGAGCCTGCAATACTTGTTCAAGCAGAAGGAGTTAAACTTGAGGCAGCGGAGTGGTTGGAGCTATTGAAGGATTATGATGTTACTATTTTGTACCACCCGAGGAGAGCCAATGTGGTGGCCGATGCATTTAGGAAGTCCGCCAACATAGGTAGTCTTGCTTATGCTCCGGTCAGCCAGAGACCGCTTGCTTTGGATATTCAGGCCTTGGCCAATCGGTTTGTGAGGTTGGACATTTCTGAGCCTAGCAGAGTGTTAGCTTGCACGGTCGCTCGTTCTTCATTAGTGGAGCGTATGGTGACGTCCAAATCCACTACCAAAAAGCAATTGACACGGTCGCAGCAATATAATTTACCCAACTATGAGTCGGGGTCGAATCCCACAGAGAACAATGTGTAGGCGATTAGGAATGTAAGAAAATTATCGCTAGTTGCGCAGTGCCAAACACTAAGAAT
>MU674944.1:0-20952 GCA_026770625.1 Nicotiana glauca
ACACAATGCAAAACTATTTATTTTGAAATTTTGGGAATAATTCTCATATAAGGCAAAAATCACGTGCTCACAATATAGAATATCGATGTCGTAACCTTTGAGTAACTCCAACTATTCTCTTCCTCAAATTAAATTCTTTCTGTTGGAAATTATATTGAAGGCTCTTATAGTCCGTGACTATATCAACATGGACCTTATACCAACAATGGTGCCAAATCTTTAATGCAAATACCACTGCTGCAATTTCTAAGTAAATTTTTTTTATTCTTGAGTTGCGTGGAGGCATAAACTATCACCTTAACATGTTGCATCATTAGTGGAACATCTTTATCATATTCCTATTACATAAGACATCTCACGAATTGAGTTCTACGATAATTTCCCTTATATGGTTACAATCTCATGTGAATAATTACTACTAACTCTTCCAAACTCTCAACAAAAGATATCACTAAATGAGTTTTCTCATATGACCTTCTGTCTCAAATGAATAACACCTGCTAACTTGCACACATACCCTGNCCCCATATGTGCCATATAGAATTTAAAAAATTGCACTAATTCCCATGTGAATATTCTCACAATCCCTATTTATGGTTAAACACTGCCCAAAACACATATTAACACCCTTTATATGTATATAATTTAGGAAGGGTCACTGGTCTGAGAAGGGCATTCTCTGAAACTTAAGATCCTCCTCAATTCTTCAACAACGACTTTTGGTTTTACTCTTAAATGTAAGACTTAGTCTACCTGATTCTATCCTCGATGAGTAACTCACCTCATTCCCCATATTTTAGCTACCAATAGAGTTCCCTCATATTGCATCTTAGGAATTACCATGCTAAACATGTCTGGTCCGTAATAAGTTTTCATCCTCTTTCAATCTATTCCGAACCTTTTATTTTCCCTTTGGGTAGATGTTTAGTCTTTCCCTTATTGATTACCTTTTGGCCTGGAAAATATGCTAGTACATCTTTTCCTTCTAATTGGAACTTTCATTCCCATTCCATTTTGTGGATAGTGCATAGTTAAAAGCCTTATTGTTCCACACATTTGTCTTCCTCCCATGAACTTGTAATATCATTATACCTGGTTTAATCAGTTTATAATACCACAACTTCACCACCGGTATTCTCACTTCCCATTGTATGTAGACATGAACTATCTCTATCTCTTTAGTTGGTATTTAGTGTCACCAAATTCAGTTGCATTGTAGTTAGTCCCTTATAACTTTTATTAACAGTTGTGCTCTAAGCAAGTCCACCATTCTGATGCAAGATATTTTATGATAACCATGACCATCTCAATTTAAAAGTTTTCTCCCCATTTCTTCTCGCCTCATTATTCCTAGCTAGTGAATAGCCATGTACTCTTCCATATGTTATGTGGTCTTTTACCTTAGGTATGTCATCTGGCTCACCTCTTAACTCTTACTAGGATATCTGTGGGAAAGTGTGTTCGTCCGCATATTACCTAACACTTATCTATTTGTAAGATTCTTTAGAGGCTCTCCATCAAGCCCAAATACCCTCTTGGGTTATTGTATCATCACAATTATTTCTCCCACTCGTTTTGCCTTTCTTAATGTCCTAGAACTTTGGTTAAATCACAAATCTATGATTAGCCCATTATAAAAACTCGCAATCTTTCACATTTGACCTATGGTACTTCCTTGGATTCCATTGCTCCTGGCCTTCTAACAAGTATAAAATCCCTTTACAAATATACTCTTATTTTCTAGGATCGTTGACCGTATCATTCACATTGCCATGTGTGAAGAATTTACCTTCCTTAACCTTCCACCTTCTTGGGGTACTATTGTCTATCATTAGCATATCTTTTCAGAGAGTCATGTTACCTATTATCTCTTTTCTAGACCACGCATGTCTTCAACAAAATATTCAAATATCATAGCTACATGGTCTCACTCTTGTTTAATTGTATTTAAGTGGCCTCACGACGGTCCTTCCTCCCCCACTTGGGGCAAATGTCCTGGATTTTGACACAAGTCTTGAATTTAGCAACTTTATGGACATATGCCTCATATATCTATCCCTTATATATATATATATATATTCGACTAGTAGGGAGATTTAAGTCACCATAGTATTAATCTCATAAGTTCTCTACTCTTATTCAGCCACACAAGTCTGGGATTCCAATTTCTCATGTCAATATCCTTTATGAGTGTAATACAACTTCGTACATTTCTGGGTCCTTATAAAGTTCGTATTACAAGGGTCTTCTCATCTTGGGTTCAATTGAGTCTCATTTTATAACTTCTTACCTCATGTGAGAGACTTACACTCTCATCATAATCTCTTGGTCATTCTCTCATATATCACGTGCTTATATAACCAATATTCTTTCATAGCTTAGGATCATTTACATACTTCTCGCACTATCCACGTGTGCTATTCAAGCTTACGTCTCATTTATCAAATGAATGATTCTTTGGGCAGGTAATCACTTTTAACACTTCTCTCAAATAAAGTATACTTATGGTACTATGTACTTATACTATATATCCATACCATTTTTTCAACAAGATACATGTGACATCTCCTTAATATCCATGTCTTTGCCCTTTGGTCATGACATATGACAACATTACTTGAAATAGACGAAAGAACATTTAAACTTACCTTGAATCTCAGCGCACGAGTTAGAAAACAATCTTATAGTCAAGCTTTATCGCACGATTTGGAGTGTTGAAGAAGGGTAATATTCCTAAATGTCCATGTAGCCTCCAAATTATAGATGTGGTCGACAACACACTGATAAGAAAGACTCTACTAGACACGGCTCCGAGACATCCTAGGACACTTCAAAACCTTAAGCTCTAATATCAAGTTTGTCACGCCCCAAAACCGAGGGACACAACCGGCGCTCAACCGGAGGACCCCAGTCAAGCGGACCTGGAATTGCCTTTCCTATCCCACGCGTTACCCCGTGATTCCAATATACATTATTCTTTTGAAATAGCAATTTAAGACTTAAGCATAAACTTACAACTTGAGTTCATTTCTACTTTTTATCATTTCCAACATTTGATACCAAGTACTTGCAAAAATACATATAACATTTACCATTGTGGACCACGATTTCGAACTGTATGGTTACTACACAAAATACTTTTATACACCACCCACATTGTGTCTACGGAGCCTCTATAAATGCTAGGACTCAACCAATACTTGCCGGCGATAAGGCTCCGGCTATACCTTACAATACACAATAAACTCAAAATAAGGTGGCATGAACCACACATGACCCCAAGAGGAAGTGGGGCTCACCAATGCAACTGATGGGATGGAGAGGAGGCACTAGTGTCGATAGGCTGAATTACCTACTATGGAACCACCTACAATCATAACACGAATGTAGCCCCCCAGGCAAAAAGGGACGTCAGTACATTTGAATTGTACTGGTATGTATGAACAAACTTTACCCTAAGTAAACTCAAACCATATACAAGTAACGATTAGTAATAGAATCAACAATCAAATATACATGAAAGGTACAATCAAGCAAAACAAGTTTACAATCTCTCCTTTTCCCCTTCAATATTTTCACATCAATGATTTCACAATATTTTTTATAATTTCATTTCAATAGTGATTTCGATCACTTTTCCACCCTTATTACCTCGGCCACCCTTATCACCACAACCCACACCTTATTGCTTCATGTTACGGCGCGCAACCCGATCCCACTGAACAAGTCATAGTTCACAAACATCACACAACAACAATAATTCACATAGAACAACAACAATAATTCTCAAAAAGCAACCACAACAATTCGCAAGAATTTCTGTAGCCATCAATACCATTTCAATCATATTCAACAACTCATATGCAATTTAAGTCACCATAATAATTACCCACAACAAGCCAAATACGTTGTTATCACAGTTGTTCCAATTGCATCATTTACGATTTCCTCCCATTATTTCTCAGCTCTTACCACATAACACTTTCACAATCACATTTGGTTTATTGCCAATTACTTACACCATTATATTGCGAAAACTTAACCAACAACGTTCAAGACATATTAATCACAAGAGTTCATAAAATAGGCCATCTTGCCTTAACACCCGTGAAACAACCAAAATTCACACATAGTTCACATAAATAATACGTACCAATTTCTCGCACTCCAAACAAGGTGACTTTACAAAGGTTAAAGTTACCCATACATACCTCAAATTCGCCCATTAATGACACTATAAGGATCCAATGCAATTAAGCAACTTCAATCTACAATACAACATTCAATAGGGCCAATATTAGTAATAAATTCCATAACTTATGCCATTTAGGCATATTATCAAACACCTTGTAGGTATAGATATTTACACCTCATAACTATAGTGTTGGTTCATCCAACTATCACCATTAACCAACAATTTACCCTACCATCATTCTTAACCAATTTATAACTTCCAACAACATATGGATATATGACCATTCATTCATACCCAACCATCAACCTTCCTAATTAACTCATTTCACAATCTCTACAACCAACACAACCTAGATTAGGCACTTATGGCTATCAATAATCATCCCATGAGTTCTAATGTATCTATCATGCATAAATAATCACCATAGAGTAGTTGGAGATGATAGACATACCTCTTGTAGTAAGAATTTTAAGAATATCCACTTGTGATGTTCTTGATAAATTCAAGGATATGAATGGAAATCTATGGATTTTCAAGATCAATCCATGTTAATATAAGTGTTTAAGAGTATTAATCAACTCAAAATACTCCAAAAATCTTACCTTGGATCATAGAAATGAAGAGTGGGACGGATTCCTCTTGAGAGAGCAAGCCCTTGCTCCAAAAATGACTTGGGAACCCTCTAGACCAGGTCTTGAGGGTATTTAAAGGTCTCCTACCAGCGTGTTCGCGCATGAGTTTGCTCGTGGGAGGTAAAATACTTCGCAAAATGCGCGTCTTCACGCTAGTGGTCGCGCTAGTGCCAACACCTATAGTGTAAAATGGTCATAACATTTTGTATACACCTCCAAATGACAAACGGTTTGTTGCGTTGGAAACTAGACTCAAAGGTATTTAATTTGATAGGTTGTGAATCACAAAACTCCTTATATAACTGGAGATATGGTCGTCCAAAGTGAGGTCTTGTGCGCACTCATTTACAACTTTTGTCTAATATGAAATTTTCCAACTTGGCTTAGACTTAGGCCTCTCCTTAGACCCCAATTCACTTATAATAAAACTTATACACTTATTACCGTATCTAATTGATATCAATTATATCATTAATCCTCGTTTCCACACAAAATAAAATAATTAGCCTACCTTGGCACCTCGAAATCTTAAATTACTTAGCAAATTTTTTCTGGGACTTTACATTATGAAATTGTTGGAATGAGGCTTTAGCCGATAAGAGGTTTTCTATCGGTATTTGGGTGTGTGGGAAGCTGCTGTGAATGGAAGTTATCCCTACAAGAGTTGAATTTTGTGGTATATCATATAATTGCACCTGAGGTTGCAGGCATGGGTTACTACTGCTAGTTCGAGTCTATTAAGATAACAGTGTGAGGTTTTGATCGTATTAATGGTTTAAGAATTGAAAAATGTGATTCTATAGATTATGGGCCAGACTGGATTGTGTAATTTCAGTTTCAATGTGATATCAGACCTATATGAGATAGGGTGACATGGGATCACCCTCGGGGTATATGCATGACAAGGCTATTCAGTGAGTGGTTGGTTTTTGGAACAACTCTGAGTACGTTTGAGGACAAACGTGTGTTTAGGTGGGGAAGGATGTAATGACCCGACCAGTCGTTTTGAGCTTTTGAACTTTGATCACCAGTTTTCGAGCATGACTTACCCCATGTAATGTGTTATGGCTGATGTAGATCGTTGGTTCTGGTTTCTCAGGAAAATCGGAATGAATTGGAAAGAAGAGTCTCAGTTGGAAGCTTTGAATTTGAAAGGTTTGACCAAGAGTTGACTTATTTGTATATGAGCTACAATTTGAGTTTTTATGATTTGGTTAGCTTTGTTGGATGTTTTATGACTTAGGAGCATGATCGGAATTGGTTTTGTAGGTCCGGTGTAGAAATAGATTTGAATTGGCAAAGTTAGTATTTTGGCAATTTTCGGTTGATAGGTGAGATTTTGATCTGAGGGTTGGAATGGAATTTCGAGACTTGTTGTGGCTTCGTTATATGATTTGCGATGTGTGTGTATAATTTTAGGTCATTTGGATGTGGTTTGGTTGGGTTTTTGATCAAATGCGTGTTTCGAAAGTTTTTGGAAAACTCAGGCTTGAATTCGATGTGAATTGATGGTTTTGGTGTTGTTTGAGGGGTTTCGAATATTGGAGCAAGTTTGAATGAGGTTTTAGGATATGTTAGTACTTTTGGTTGAGGTCTCGGGGCCGCGATCGCATAGAAGGATTCTTGGCAGGCCAGTTAATTCTCTTCGCGTTCGGGTTATTTGGTTCGCGATCGCGGAAGTTTAGTTAGTGGTGCTTCGCGTTCGCAGAGAGGGTTCGCGATCGCCTATTGGTAATTAAGGGTCCAGTAAAGTTTTTCATTGCGTTCGCAGGGATGGCATCGCGTTCGCGTACGTGTGAAGCCTGAACGTTCGCGTTCACGTGGAGGAACTCGCATTTGCGTAGTGTTAATTGGGGGAAAAATAAAAAGGTGCTTTGCGATCGTGGGGATGAGGTCGCGATCGCATGAAGAAAGTTCTGGAGCTGCGCAGAAGGTTTTTAAAACATTTCATCCGCGAGTCTTAGCCATTTTTCCACCATTGTTGAGTATTTTGAGAGCTCTTCAGAAGAAATTGAAGAGGGATTCGAGCATGATTGATTGGAGGTAAGTTTTATAAACTAAAAACGTGATTATATTGTGAAATTATCCTATAAATTCATGGAAATTTAGTTAAAAATGGAAGAACTAGGGCTTGGGATTTTGAGATTTTAAATTGGGATTTGAATGGCCATTTGAGGTCGGAATTTAGAGTTTTTGATATGTATATGGACTCGTGGAAGGATAAGGAACCCGTTGATGTGAAAATTGCTGAGTTTCCAGAAGTGGGTCCGGGGCTCGGGGTTTGCTAATTTCGGGATTTTTGATATTTTTCGATTGTTTTCGATTGGGTTTTGTTGTCTTAGCATATTGTGACGTATTCATTCTGGTTTTGGTCAGATTCAACGTGCGAAGAGGCTGATTTGAGGGGCACAGGCATCGCGAGCTAGAGAATTCGCTGGTTTGAGGTAAGATGATTGTAGATGATATCCTGAGGGTTTGAAACCCTGGATTGCATATCGTAGTGCTATATTGTGGTGAGATACGCACTAGATGATGAGCGTGAGGTCTTTTGCTACTGGGGATTATGACTTGGTACTTCCCGATTGATGATTTTACTGCAAATTGACTGAAATTTACCTTTTTCATCATGATTTAGGCTGATTGCCATGTTTGGGTTTCGTGCCAATTATTTGAACCCTTCGGGGGGTGGTTGTTGATATTTCCTCACTGTTTTGATTTTATACTTGAACTCAATCATATATTTTCCATTGTTTTCAAAACTCAGCCAAGTTTATTATACTTTAATACTTGAAATGATATTTCCAATAATATTTTTGGGATTGAGCATCATGTTTTACTGTTGCCCGAGGGGCTTATGTGATTTTTGACTGGGTAAGGCTGAGGGCCTGTGTTGTAAGGATACTTTTGGATCGGGCTGCATGCCGCAGCAGTGAGATACTGATTTGATTATGATGCCGATGGCCTGAGATATGTACGCCACGAGATGGCTTGATATTGTGCTTGGGACGTAAGGGGCCCTTCCCGGAGTCTGCACACCCCCAGTGAGCGCTGTCGACGATAAATGGATCGGGCTGCATGCCGCAGCAATATATGGATCGGGCTGCATGCCACAGCGGTACTGGTACTATTTTATGTGTTTACTTTATTTCATTTTTCTGCCATTATCTATTCTCTTTTGTCTGTGCTACTTCATGTAATATATATCTGATTTCCTGGCATTATCTGATAACTGAGTGTGGTGCCTGAGGGGTGGATTTCTGTGGTTATCTGCACCATTTGTTTTGCATTCAATTGCATATTTCTTGAATAAGCCATTTTCAAAAGAGGTTTAAACTGAGCTAAGACATTTTTAAAGATTTCACGGATTCACTGCTTTTCCCAAAGGGTTTTTGCACTACTTCTATACAACATGTTGGTTGCCTTACGTGATTTCTTATTGCTCAGTTATTATTTACCTTTATTACTCACTAAGTTGGAGTACTCACTTTATTCCCTGCACCCCGCGTGTAGATGCAGGTATTTGTTCATCCGGTAGCGGGTTTTGAGCTGATTGGAGGCTAAGTTATCGGAGTTGAGCGAGGTGACCGCCAGCGTTCGCGGTATCGCATTTCTTCCTTTTGTTTATAAATCCTATTTTGTATATTTCAGGCCTTGTAGTTGTATTTAGACTCTTATAGATGCTCGTGATTTGTGACACCCCGGTTCGGGCTGTGTTTTGGTTTTATTCCACACTTAATAAATACATTTTTTGTACAGACTGTGGTCATTTAAACTATACTAAACTTGTTCATTAGTATTAACTATTTTGAAAAGGCAAAATGGGTTGGTTGGCTGGCCTTATCTTCACGAGAGGCGCCATCACGACCGGATTGGGGTTCGGGTCGTGACATTCAATTAGTAACTCATTTATCTAGTATCATTTTTAGGTTTGTCATATTTATTACATTAATGAATGAAGTATTTATCGGCATTAAATCTCTCCAAATCTACTTGTCCCTGGGCTTACTTCGGGCATAACGAGGTTCCCCAAATTAGGACGCAAATTTACATTCCTGCAATACGTGTTTAAATACTGCAAATACTTTCAGAATCCTTATAGACTCATTTACCTTTTGCCTTTTTTCTTTATTTTGATTATTCCCATCCCCTAAGGTGTCACACATACTAGCATCGTTAGCATATCACACCAGATCTAGAGGCCCTCCACCAGCTCCTCCTCTAAGTAATCTGAAAAGCAAGGGAAAAGCTAAGATGGATGATATGAGTGGTATCTAGAAAGAAAATGCTGGGCACGTGGAAAATGTTGAAACTTTAGATGGTCGGAGTACTCCGGCCCAGAATGATTTGTACCTACGGTTGGAACAGAAAATACTAGAATTGCAAGGGGAACTTGAGCAGGTCTGCAACTTGACAGGCCTCTCCCTCACCCTAAACGTCTAAGATATTAACCAGAAAAATGCTCAAAACCCACCATCTCCTAAAAAGACACCAAACCAACGTCCGCAAAATCCTCCCAGACCCCATTAATGAACAACACCTCCCCAAAATCCTAATCCTCCACCAATACCGACTCCTCCTTAGCACCAGCATCTCCTGACTCAATACCCATAAACCACTTACCGTACTCCTTCGAATACCTTACAACCTATCCCTGATCATATAATGAGCACCATTACACTCCAACCCCCGGCACCCACTAAAACAATCCCATATACATGGAAACCTTACCCCACTCTACTCAACCAGAATTCGCCGAGAAGGACATGCTCATTACGAATATGCCTTAAAAGCTCAAGAAGATCACAAGCCGCGTCCAGGGTGTTGAAGAAGGCAAAGGAATTGAGGGTCTGAATTATGAGGAACTATGTATTCAGCCAGACATAGAACTGCCAGAAGGTTACAAACTTCCTAAGTTTGAGATATTTGATCGAATGGATGATCCGAAGGTATATTTGAGGACATAGTGTAATAAGCTTGTGGGAGTTGGGAAGATGAAATAGTTCTCATGAAGATGTTCATGAGGAGTCTCACTAAAGATGCACTATCTTGGTACATTAGTCTAAATCCCAAGAAGTGGGTTGACTGGGTAAGCATGGTATCAAACTTCTTGGACTGATTCAGGTTTAATAAAGAGAATGCACCAGACGTCTTCTATATACAGAAACTCAAGAAAAAACCAATAGAAACTTTCCATGAGTATGCTACTCGATGGAGGTCAGAAGTTACAAAGGTCAGGCCGACACTAGAAGAAAAGAAGATGAACAAATTCTTCGTCAGGGCCCGGATACACAATACTATGAAAGGTTAATGGTCATCGAAAATCACAAATTCTCCAACATCATCAAACTCGGGGAGAGGATTGAAGAATTGATCAAGAGCGGGATGGTAACCAGTTTTAAGGCATTATAGGCTACGAAGAAAGCATTACCGTCATGGGGTATATCAAACAAGAAAGAAGTAGGGGCAGTGATGGTGGCCCAAGGTCCAAATCTCCACTCACATACCAAACATCTCCACCTATATACCAACCTTCACCTCCCAAATATCCTCAATCCACTACCTCCTACCACACTTATAAAACCCAGCCAGCCTATTACCATTTACCTCTAACCCGTCAAAATTATCAAAAACCCATACCCAATTTCGATCGCATGCCACCCAAACAATACACCCCTATTGATGAGCCCACCGGTTTTTGGACGGGATTTGGAAAGAAAAAAGCTCCTTGGGTTATGCCAGGGAGATCCTCGGTTTTTTTGGCCGGGATTTGGAAAGAACAAGCTCCTTGGGTTATGCCAGGGAGATCCTCGGTTTTTTGGCCGGGATTTGGAAAGAACAAGCTCCTTGGATTATGCCATGGAGATCCTCGATTTTTTGGCCGGTATTTAGAAAAGAAAAAGCTCCTTGGGTTATGCTAGGGAGATCCTCGGGTTATGCCAGGATTTCTATGCTACCATGAATTTTCTTTTGGGTTTTTTATTTTTACTTTTTTTTTCTTTCTTTCTTCTTCTTTATTTTTTTTCATTATCTTTTTTTGTTTTTTGTTTTTTTTTATTTAAGAAAAATGAGTAAAAATGCAGGAAAGAATTTGGAAGAGTCTTCCCTTTTGGATTGATTATTGCTGCAAAGCTGTTTCTAGCCCTTGTGCAGTTTCTCTTTGGTTGCACCTGCTTCTTGCAAGGTCGCTTTTGGATTGCACCCATTTCTTGTTTTCAAACAAAGAACAATTGTTAGTATGAAACAGTGGTTAGTTTTGTGGCCTTCATTGTTTTGATCCCGACCCAACTTCTTTGATGAAGAACTCAATTGCAACTGCTTGTTTCCTGGGGACCGATTTCATTTCAGGCCCTCAGAACTTATGGTTTTTCCAAACCTGCCATGATGGTTGGTCGGTGGAACTCAACTTTTCCGACTTTACTTTGCCTCCATAGGCCTTTCCTTTCTAACATTCCTTTTCTTTTTTTTTTCTTTTTTTGGGAGCATCACGGAACTTTTGGCTCCTCAAACCTTCTGCAACGGCTAGTTGTATGGCACTTACCTTTTACGACTTTATTTCACCTTCACAGGCCCTTTATCTCTTGGTTCTTTCTTCCAACTTTAGCTTCAGAGCATTTGGGGCACATTGGCCTTTTAAACCTTTGCCGAGACGGTTAGCCACGTGGGACTTGACCTTTTCAACTTCATTTGCCTTTATAGGCACTGCAATTTGATTTTCTCTTTCCAAGAGTTTTGATTTCGAAGCATCGGCCGCCATGGCCAGTCGAGGTCGACTTGATGCCCCTGACGAGAATGGGTGCCTTTTTGCACATTAGCTAGTGTCAAACAAAAGCCCTGTAAATCACTCTTATCATCCCTTCTTTGTCTTAGTTTCGGAACGGTGTTAGACTGAAAGGGATTCAAAGAAAACAAATAATGGAATGGAGAATGAGTTTAAAAACAAGAAGTGTCCCTTTCAGGGAAAGGAAAGAAGGACTTATCTGGAGTGCATGCGGACTTCAATGAACATGACATGCCTTTTGGACTGGATGCCTGATCTGTGTAAACTGTCCGACTCTTAAAAATTTACAACTTTTGCTTCAAAATTTGAGAAACCTTGCCAGGACTTTGTCGGCGCCGATGGCTGTGAGGATCCTCTTTTCGATCAGGGGCGCCCTTTGCGAGTTTTCACGAGCTAACCTTACTCATTTATCTTCTCAGCATCGCCTTATAGTGCTCGTGTGGGTTTTCACTAACAAGACTCTCTTATTTTGATTTTTCTCTACTTACCATCGCCTTACGGTGCCCATGTGGGTTTTCACCAATAAGACTCTCTCATTTTATCTCTCTCATTTTTTTGTGTCGGATCCAAATAACTCTATCCTCCCATTTTGAACCACTTTGCCGATTGATCAGAAGGACTTGAATAAGGTTTGGGGTGAAAAGAATTTGGATTGAACTACAACTTTGAAACTTTTTGGGCGGGATCATTGCCGAACCATTATAAATTCTGCCCCAGTTTCACTTTTGGGGGACTTTGGATTTTTGTTTTGGTGTGACTGAACCCCAGAGAGAGGCTGCCTACGTATCCTTTCGGAATCAAGTCAGACGTAGTTTAGGAAACTATATTTTTTTTTTTTGGATTTTCTTTTGTTTTTCTGCTTTGTTTTGTTTTTTTTTTCATTTCATTTCCTTTTTTACTCTTTTTTTTTTATTTTTTTTATTTTCTTTGCCTTTTCTTCTTTTTTTTTTCATTTCATTTTTCAATAACACTTCCGTGTTCCAAATTGAGGGTAATCAAAGAATGGGAGCCGGCTCAAAGGATTTGCAAAGGGTTGATAGTGTTTGGGTAGCGAGAAAGAAAGCCTTCGTCATCCCAGCCGGAGAATATTAGAACTATATGGTGGATTCAACATAGTACCTTTTCACTGCATTTGCATTGACGGTTGTTTTAGGGACATTTCTTTCGATGTGTCTCAAGTACAACACACTCTTTTGGCAGCACTCTTGTTGCAATGTATGCACCTTTCCAATCTGGACCCAATTTTCTTTGAGCTTTTCCAACTCTTTGTTTTATTTTCTTAAATGTATCTTCATTTCGATCTAATCCTTGATTCATTATTTCCAGGTAACAGCCTTCAGGATCCGGGCATGAAGTCCGCAAGCATGTCGTGTTATTGAAATCTGCATTTAATAGAACTGAAAAGAGAATAAGAAAGAAAAATGACAAGATTAAGAAGAGAGAGACATTCCTAGACAATGAAATATTAATTTCATCTGATTTTTTTTAAATTTTTTTTAAATTTTGAAGATAGAAGTGTTTACATAGAAAAATAAGACAACAAAGTAAAACAATAAAGTAAAACATCCGGATCACACCCTGAGACAATCCGGATGCAGAAAGGATAGCAAGACTGGCTACCGAGACTCCCGTCTGATGGGGAACTTTCGTGCTTGGCGGCCATTTTGTGGCTTTCCTTCTATCTCGGCAATTGCTACAATGGCCTTCAGTGCCGGATCACATTCCTCAGCTTCACAAATCATTCCGACCATAAGCCCTTTCAGTATGTACCTCTTTCCTTTTATTCTATTTTATTTATTTTTAATATTTTTTTTCACTCTTTTTTTTTCGCTCTCTTTTTTTTCACTTTTGATTTTTTTTTCTACCGCTCTTTTATTTTTTGGCACTCTTTTTTTTTCACTCTCTTTTTTTTTCCCATTTTTTTCACTCAATTAATTCTATGGATATGATCGAATCCGATGGGGATTGCCTACGTATCATGACCCCGAATGAATCAGAAATCCTAACTCTTTTTTTTTTTGGAATTTTTGAAAGAAATGCTTTTAGAAGAAGAAAGGAAATATATTTTTTTGATTTTTAATTTTGATTTTTGTTTTTATTTTTGAAAGAAAGACTTCTAAAAATTTTTTTTCTTTTTATTGGAACTTTGGGAATATCTTCGGACTCAATTTTTTCAAAATTTTTATATTTTTATATTTTTTTATTTATAAAAGACATATAAGGAGTATTTTAATGATTTATTTTGACATAAAGGAAAAAGTAACTATTTTTCCAAAATTTTCTTTATTTAAAAAAAAAAACAGGGACTTGGTTTTGCAGATACGGCCTTTCAGCACTTCTACAAGGAAGATTTTAAGGTTGTGCCCGCAAAACCATTTAAAAATGACTCAGAGTGGATGTTCTTGCAAAAACAGCCTTCCGGCGCCCTTTTAGGGACATTCGGCTTATTTTAAACAAGAATGGCATCACCCCAGTTATTTATGACAAAAATTAAAATCTTGACATTTTTTGGGCTATTTTTGCAAAAGGGAGGTTGGACCCGATGAGGGTTGCCTACGCATCTCACATCCGGTGAGAATCAAACCAGCGTAGTTCAGGCAAATAAGATAGACTATTTTCTCTTTACCTCAAATAAATTATTTTGAAAACAAGACAAACTAAAAATAAAGACCTTTTTTTTTGCTTTTTGAATAAAACAAACTATTTAAAAATAAAAAACATTTTTTTTATTTTTATTTTTTTTTAAAAATCGGCAGAATTTTGACGCTATTCGAGCATTGTTATTTTTCAAAACTAGTGATTAACTCTCTTAAACCTCTACACTGCTACTTTTCTTTTTTTTTTTTTAATTTATTTTTCAATATTTAAAAGCCAGTCAGCATGCAAGTCCAAAGCAAATAAATGAACAGGTAGCAATAAGATGTATCAGGATGATCTTTTTCATTTTGGGTACACCTGTCCTAGACAGACCCAATCCCTGTGTTGAGTCTCCAAGGTCAAATGCACGTGATCCAAAAAAATTTCCTATTAGGGATCCGGCATGAGGCTTTGTTATACTAGGTTAAAAATTTAGGTTTATTGTTCTATACCTGGCTAACCCGAGCGGACAACTCGAGCCGGGGGAGGGGCAGCATACCGGGGATACAGAAGCTCCACCGGCTTAGCAACTTATCCAAACCTCGTTCTAATTTGGGATATGACTCTAAACAAAAGAGAAGTCACACGAAGTACACCCTTCTCCATGATGTAGAAGACTCGGAGAGAGGAAGGGTTTCGCAATAGTTTATATATACAGTTCAGCAAATATCAAAGCGGTAAAGAATTTAACACAAATAGCATGGAACATGTAGGAAAATAAGATAAAGCCAAATATAACAATTATTCTAAGCTCGAATTCTTGAACCCTGAACCAGAGATTCTGTGTTCGTGATCCCCAGCAGCATCGCCAGAGCTGTCACACCTCCTTTTTACACACCTACCCCGAGGGAGGATAAATGTATAAGGGAGTTTTTCTATTTAAAGTGGCATTATTTGAAATGGGATTATTTATGTATTTTCAGAGTCGCCATTTGGGATAGGTTTGGCTTTTGGTGTCCCAAGTCATCAGTTTAACTTGAATCCCAAATTGAGGAAAATTTTCGACTTCCCAATTGGAGTCTGCGAACCAGAAATTCTAAATAAGGAATTCTGTTGACCCGAGGGAAGGTGTTAGGCACCCCCGGATCCCGTGATTCTAGCACGGTCGCTTAAACTATTATATTTTGCTAAAAATCTGATTTTTATACATGTTTTAACTTATGTGATTTTTAATTTTAAACCGTTTTTAGTATTATTTTAAAGAGAATTGCAACATCGTGAAAACAATTCTCGAACCATGTCACACAAATGAACCTGTGGTTTCCGACACATTTCGACTTCGTTGAGATTTTGGATTTGGGTCACATAAATGTGCACCCGTATTTAGGAAGGTAAAATTATTTAATGACAGCCCTAAAGCGACTAGCGTATTATTAACTTTGAGGAAGGCCGTGAATTTTGCTAAATGGCCTATCCCGAATTCTAAGTATTTTAATATATACATTCATAAGGGCCCTGCAGTTTGTGCATTTTATTTGGCGAGGCTCGTCTCATTTATTTTATTTAAAGGTCCATCCTAAAGCAAACTATGATATTCTACATTATTTGTCTCTAAAAATAAAACAAAGGTCCTAATTAATTGTTATTGGATTGAGACAAACCAAGCATTGGCCCGGGCCCAAGCGAGAAAGGAACTGGGACTGACCTGGGCCGTACGTCAAGTCATTAGGCTGTTGGCAGTCCTATTTCTAAACCAAATAGCTCGTAGATTCAATTAAAGACAAAGATCTGCTGATTTTATTTCAAGTTATTCTAAGTATTCAAAAGGAAAAGTATTCACCTATTCCAATTAACAAGATGTGATCATTTGAATTCTAATTACAGACTTAGATTTATCTTATTTGTTTACCCATTAGTGAGTTCCTACATATCACTACAAATGAGAATCGGACTGAAAGCATGGTTCGATTTTAGCAATAGTAAAAGCAGCTTAATTACTAACTGCAATTAACACTACTCAACACTCAAGTGATTCATGAACTTAGAAATGAACTACTGCAATTACATGGACTGATTCTCAGCTCGTTTTTAAGCTATCCTTCTATTTTCACTAATAAAAATTCATGAAAACCAAATTAAACTAACTAATGCCAAGGAATAATTTCCAGTTTATGAGTTCAACAGTTTATTACAACTCAAAAAAAAAAAAAAAAACAGTCCTAGCTTGAATATAAAGAATAACTTAATCACATCATAAGAGAGCTATTTAAAACATAACTAAACTATTTAAAGTAGAGTTCCTCAATAGAAATTTTGCTTCATTTTTTTCATTTCATGCTATCCATAGGTAAAGATACATCAACATAGTATCAAAGTGGGTACCTGGAAGTGGAAATACAAGAAGAAAGGAAGGGTCAATCAGCTGCATCAATAACACAGCAACAACAGCAGCACACCAGCAACAACCCAGTAATAACAACCACAACAACAATGGAATAGTAACAGATGAACAACACCAATTGAAAACCAACAGCAAATACTCAACACCAAAAAATAAAACCCAACTCGAAACCAACTTCAACCAGAAAGTAGTAGAAAAGTAGTCCAGGAATCAACTTTTAACCAGACAAGCACTAGTTTCAACTTCAGGAGTGGATCAATGACCCCCAGTACCAACAGAAATAGAGCTTAAGCCATAGCAATATCAACACAAGCCAAATAAAATCAAGCATACACTAGAGTTGCTTAAGATCAGTCTTAGTGTATTTGAATCAGGAAAATGAAATCAATGAAGCAAAAAGAGAGGCTTCAATAAAATAGTGGGGTTTTTAGCTCTCAATTTTTTTTAACTCTCCTTCGATGTCTATTTTCCAGCTCTTTTATATCCTTTCCCAACTCTTTCCTCTCCTGATTTTAAGCCTTAGTGGACAATCAACTAACTTATCTTTAACCCTTAAAACAAGCAAATGTTGTCTCCACTACTAGTTGCTTTTTTTGTTAACTTTTTCAATCCACTTAAGAATGTCTCAATTAAGTCCACTAATAGATTTTAAATATTCAGCAGCCCTTAATCAATTATTCAAGTGATTTAATTCCCCAAACTACCCCTTAAACTACCCCTGTGATTGCACCTTATCAGCTATAAACTAATCCAATTCATCAAAATCAATCAGCAATTCAAGCTAGAACTTAGATTATATCAAATAGCATCAAAGTAAATACCAATGAATCAGAATTCAATCATATTGAACTATTAAGAACAAATTTTGGCTGACACAGATACATGGGAATTATCAACTATATTTGGAACAACATCACAATTCTAAATTAACCTTAAACAAACATGTAAGAACACTGAAAATAGACTGGACGGAGCCCTGAAGTTGAGAACAAAAAAATCGTCACCAAACAACTTTGACGAGGAATACTGAATTCAGACATGAACAAATTAAATGACGAAACTATTTAATCCATTCCACAATTTAAAACAATGACAATTAACAATAAACAGAAACAATGATGAAATTGTACCAAATAAAAGGTCTGATGGAGAAGAGAGGAATAAATGATAAAAATGACGAATTCGTATGACACTTAATAAGAGAATAATCAAAAGAGAAATACAAATAAGAAAAAGAGAAGAAATATCTCGAAATTATAGGCTTAAACTTTAATCCGTTCAACTTGAAACTTCGACTCGAACTTTTGAGGTCCAAACGGAGCTTAATCGAGTGCTCTCGACTGAAAACACTCGTCTAAGGTTGATTTAAGAGCCTCAAATTTTCCTTTTACTCAGGCGGGTTCCAGGTTTTGGCTTTTCAGGCCTCTTCAGTCGATTTAACATTCGACAACTTCCAGCTCGATTCGAGCTGAAACCTCATGGGATTTGGGACGAGGGTAGTCTAGAGATTAACTGGTGTAACTTTGGGAGGGTTTGGTGATGGCGCCGCCACCGGGGAATTTTGTGGCGGCACTAGGGTTCATAAGGTCAAATGGATATTCGAGACACCTGGGATTGATTCGAAGGAAGCCAGTGGTGGTTTAGGGATCAGGGAGGCTGGGTGGGTATCTGGTGTGAGTTTGGGGTGGATCGGTCGACCTAGGGTTTTTGATCGAATCTTCGATTGAAGATTCGAGACGGTTGGTGATGATTCGAGTTTAACGGACCATGGATTTGGGTTGAAGGGGTCAAGGTGCTCTAGGGGTGTTAGTTGGTGGTCATCGGCGTTATTGTTGCCGGGTTTTAGGCGGTGGAGAAGGAGGGTGGCGCTAGGGTTTGGGAGGGGTCGTCTATGATAGAGACGATGGAGAGATGAAGGGGTTTGGCCAGGGGGGTTGAGGTGTGTGTTAGGAATATATAGTAGGGGGAGAAATTAATCCTATCTGTTTGATCAAACAAGATCAACGGCCTAGATTAGCTAACTTAATAGGAACAGCGTCTTTGGGTAAGTGGGGGGGTCGGTTTGAACAGGGTAATGAGTACGGGTTATGAGACGAGTTAAGGGATGTATTTTGAACCGTTGGATCATGATCAATGGACGGCTGAGATCTCTTGGCCATGGAACGGCGTTGTTTTGGACGCCTGAGAGGTCTGGTTAATTGGACCGGGTTAAGTACAAAATTTGGGCTGACTCGGTCAATTTATATATGGCCCAGTCCGGTTTTCCTCTCCATTTTTCATTTCCTTAATTTCTAATTAACAAAACCAAAATTTTAACTTAAATGATAAAATCAAAAATTAACAAAAATGCTAATTAACTCCTAATAATAATTATCACACAATGTTAAACACCAATAAAATCTCACAACTAGACATTGAATGCTAAAAATGCATAGTACATTATTTTTGTGATATTTCACTTTGTAAAACAAACTTAATTACTCATAATTGTAAAATTAAATCCTAAAATATAAATGCAACATATTTTGGTATTTTTATTAATTTAAACAAACAAACGTGCACACACGAATGCAAACAAATAAAAGAAAAATAACAAATAAAACACAAAAATTACACATAACACAAAACTATTTTATTTTGAATTTTTGGGAGTAATTCTCATATAAGGCAAAAATCATGTGCTCACAGCTGCCCCTTTTTGCTAGGAAACACAAAGGGTTTTCGTGCAAAGATAAAGTGAGCGGATACGAGCGATTTTTGCCCGTTTGAGTACTCCGTATGAAGCATTTTTGAAATATTTGACCGAACCTCTGCTTCAAAAGGTTTCCTACATATCCTTGGCTAAAAAGGAATCGGGTCAATGTAGTTCGGGAAATTTTGGCAGCTGGGACTACCATGAAACTGTGGTTTACTGTTGCTGCTGCTGCTGTTACTTGCTGACCCCCTTATTACACCAAAAGGAAAATCGAAGCTAAGCTAGCTACGCCTATCAACTATGAGTTACAAGATTCCTATCTATAATTCTCTTGAAACTTGATCTTGAGTCTTAGCTGATTTTGCTGTGGACTTCGATCTGAATCTTGATGCTCGCAAGTTGTAGATATTTACTTCTTCATGCAGCATTGGGTCAAAATAGGAACAACGGAGCTTGTGACTTCAATAAGATTTTGAGCAATTCGCACCCTTGCTTGCTTCATATTTGAGTTAATTTCTTTTTTATTCTTTTCTTCTTTTCTTGATTCTGGATTGAGAATAATTCCATTGGTCATCTTGCACCTTGTGTCTTGAGATCGACCTGCTTAAGATAGCAAAACAAACAAACAAACAAAATTTTCTGCCCCAGTTTTTACTAGGAAAATTTCGTGAGTTAGTTTGTGACACCTATCTAAGCGATTAAATCTAGATTGTGTATCCTTGCAAATGAATCTAGGTTATGTTGGAAAATGACCGGGTTATGCCGAAAAAAGAAAAAAGAGGTCCTAGGTTATGTCGAGACGGAAAGAAAAAGCTCCTTGAGTGATGCCAGGGAGATCCTTGATTTTCTGGCCGGGATTTGGAAAGAACAAGCTCCTTGGGTTATGCTGGGGAGATCCTCGGTTTTTTGGCCGGGATTTGGAAAGAAAAATCTTCTTGGGTTATGACAGGAAGATCCTCGGTTTTTTGGCCAGGATTTGGAAAGAAAAAGCACCTTGGGTTATGCCAAGGAGATCCTCGGGTTTTTGTCCGGGATTTGGAAAGATAACACCTCTTGGGTTATGCCAGGGAGATCCTCAGTTTTTTGGCAGGGATTTGGAAAGAACAAGCTCCTTGGGTTATGCCAGGGAGATCCTCGGTTTTTGTTTGGGATTTAGAAAAGAAAAAGCTCCTTGGGTTATGCCAGGAAGATCCTTGGTTATTTGGCCGGGATTTGGAAAGAACAAGCTCTTTGGGTTATGCCAGGGCGATCCTCAGTTTTTTGGCCGAGATTTGGAAAGAAAAATCTCCTTGGGTTATGCCAGGGAGATCCTTGGTTTTTTGGCCGAGATTTGGAAAAAAAAGGCTCCTTGGGTTATACCAGGGAGATCCTCGGTTTTTTTGCCGGGATTTGGAAAGGAAAAGCTCCTTGGGTTATGCCAGGGAGATCCTCGATTTTTTGGCCGGGATTTGGAAAGAACCAGCTCCTTGGGTTATGCCAGGGAGATCCTTGATTTTTTGGCCGGGATTTGGAAAGAACAAGCTCCTTGGGTTATGCCATGGAGATCCTCAGTTTTTTGGCCGGGATTCGAAAAGAACAATATCCTTGGGTTATGCCAGGGAGATCCTCGATTTTTTGGCTGGGATTTGGAAAGAACAAGCTCCTTGGGTTATGCCAGGGAGATCCTCGATTTTT
>MU674944.1:22876-54740 GCA_026770625.1 Nicotiana glauca
ATATATATATAAAATTACTTACAGGTTCTGAAGAGGGTAATCAAAGAAGGGTGACCGGCTCAAAATGGTTTGTGAAAGATTGATAGTGTTTGGATAGCGAGAATAAAAGCTTCGTCATCTAAATTTAACAAAGTCATCACCATAGAAGATCTAGACATAGTACCTTTTTACCGCATCCGCATTCACAGCTGCTTCAGGATCATTTCCTTCAATATCACCCAGATATAACGCTCCTCTCGGCAATATTCTCCTGATGATGTATGGACCCTTCTAATTAGGAGCAAATTTTCCTTTTGCTTCCTGGTGATGAGGAAGAATGCGCCTTAATACTAATTGACCTACTTCAAAATTCCTGGGTCGCACTTTCTTGTTGTAAGCGCGGGCCATTCTTTGTTGGTACAACTGACCATGACAAACCGCAGCCATTCACTTTTCATCAATTAAGGTCAATTATTCCAGGCGAGCCTTGACCCACTCACTGTCCTCAATCTCTGCTTCAACGATAATTTAGAGAGAAGGGATTTCTACCTCTACAGGTATTACCGCCTCAGTTCCATATACTAAAAGGTACGAGGTTGCTCCTACTGATGTGCGCACCATGGTGCGATATCCCAGTAATGCGAAAAGTAACTTTTCATGCCATTGTCTGGAGCTCTGAATCATTTTACTCAAGATTTTCTTGATATTTTTGTTTGCTGCTTCAACAGCACCATTGGCTTTGGGCCGGTAGGGAGTGGAGTTTGTATGCGTTATTTTGAATTGTTCGCATACCTCTTCTATCAAACGACTATTCAGGTTTGCGGCATTATCTGTGATGATAGTCGCAGGAATACCAAAACGGCAAATAATATTGGAGTGCACAAAATCTACCATGGCTTTCTTAGTGGCCGATTTGAGAGTGATGGCTTCAACCCATTTCGTGAAGTAGTCGATGGCAACCAATATGAGTCTATGTCCATTTGAGGCTTTTGGTTCAATTGGACCAATGACATCCATGCCCCAAGCAACGAATGGCCAAGGTGCTGACATAGGATGTAGTTCTGTTGGAGGTGCATGAATCAAATCACCGTGCACCTGACACTGATGGCACTTCCGAACAAAGCTGAAGCAGTCCTTCTCCATGCTTATCCAGTAATATCCTGCTCGAAGGATTTCTCTGCCATAACATACCCATTCATGTGAGGTCCACACACTCCTGCATGTACTTCATGCATGATCTTTCCGACTTCTTCGGTATCAACACATCTTAACAAATTGAGATCCGGGGTCCTCTTGTACAAGACATCACCACTTAAGAAAAAACCACTTGCATGTCGTCTATTGGTTCTCTTTTGATCCCCACTAGCTTGCTCGGGATATTCTTGCATTTTCAGAAACCTTTTGATGTCGTGGTAACATGGCTGGGTGTTTGGCTCTACCTCAATCGTATGACAATAGCCATGCCTTTCCTTGATTTGGATTTCCAAGGGAACAATGTGAGCATTGCCTGGGTAGGGCAACATCGTGGCCAGAGAGGCGAGTGCATCAGCCAGTTCATTGTGACACCGAGGGATGTACCTAAACTCTATCGATTTGAACCGCTTGCTAAGATCTTCCACATGCTGTCGATAGTGGATAACCTTAATATCCCGAGTTTCCCATTCTTCTTGGGCTTGCCGGATAATCAGATCTGAGTCTCCTATAATCAATAACTCTTCAACATCTTGGTCAGTCGCCATATGCATACCCATGATACAGGCTTCATATTCAGCGGTGTTGTTTGTGCAGAAAAACCAAAGCCTAGCTGTGGCCGGATAGTGCTGACCAGTGGTGAGATCAAGATTGCCCCAATTCCTACACCTTTTATGTTTACCGCCCCATCAAGGAACATTTTCCAAGCATGTGTGTCTTCAGAGATGGCCTCTATTGAATTTACCTCTTCATCTGGGAAGTAAGTGTTCAATGGTTGGTATTCATCATCAACCGGGTTTTCAGCCAAATGATCTGGCAATGCCTGAGCTTTCATTGCTGTGCGAGTGACATAGACTATGTCAAATTCAGTGAGCAGAATCTGCCATTTCGCTAATCTCCCTGTGGGCATCGGTTTCTGAAATATGTATTTCAAAGGATCCAACCTAGTTATGAGGTGGGTGGTGTAGGCATACAAGTAATGTCTCAACTTCTGAGTGACCCAAGTCAAACCACAACAGGTTCTTTCCAATAGAGTATACTTAGCTTCATAGCTGGTAAACTTCTTGCTCAAATAATAGATCTCCTGCTCTTTCTTACCGATTACATCGTGTTGTCCGAGGACACAGCCGAAAGAATTTTTGAAGGCCGTCAGATACAAGAAAAGAGGCCTCCCAGGCTCTGGTGGGACCAAGATGGTGGATTTGATAGATATTCTTTATTCTTATCAAAGGCTTCTTGACATTCATCTGTCCACTTGACTGCTGCATCTTTCTTCAATAATTTGAATATGGGCTCACATGTGGATGTCAGTTGAGCAATGAACCAACTGATATCGTTTAATCTACCCAACAAGCTCATCACATCTTTCTTGGTTCTCGGAGGAGGAAAATCCCGGATAGACTTTATCTTTGTTGGGTCTAACTCGATACCTCTCCTGCTGAATATAAAGCCCAAAAGTTTACCAAACAGGACCCCAAATGCACATTTGGCCGGGTTCAACTTCAGATCATACTTGCACAACTGTTCAAAGAATTTCCACAAATCTCGAACATGATCATCCCGGGTTCTGGACTTGATGATCACGTCGTCCACATATACCTCTATTTCCTGATGCATCATATCATGGAAAATGGTGGTCATGGCCCTCATGTAGGTCGTCCCAGTATTCTTCAAACCAAACGGCATGACTCTATAACAATATGTACGTGTGGTAAAGGCTGTCTTTTCAGCGTCTTTTTCTTCCATCAATACCTGGTGATATCCGGCGTAACAATCCACGAAGGACTGTATCTCATGTTTTTCGCAGTTATCAACAAGGATGTGGATGTTGGGAAAGGGAGATTGTCTTTGGGACTTGCCTTGTTCAAATCTCTATAATCCACACACACCCGGGTCTTCCCGTCTTTCTTTGGAACTAGAACTACATTAGCCAACCATGTAGTATATTGGACCACTTGGATTACCCTTGTTTTCAACTGTTTCGTGATTTCTTCCTTAATCTTATCACTGCTGTCAGTTTTAAACATTCTTTTCTTTTGCTGGACCGGAGGGCAATTGGGGTAAGTTGGCAACTTGTGAACTACCAAATCAAAACTTAGCCCTGGCATGTCGTCATACGACCAAGCAAACACATCTTTGAACTCAAACAGGAGCTGGATTATTGCATCCCGGGTTTTCTCGTATGTGTGAATGCTTATCTTGGTTTCCCGGAGTTCTTCAGGAGTCCCCAAGTTAAATGGCTCAGTATCATTCAAGTTTGGCTTAGGCTTATTCTCAAATTGTTCCAATTCTCGATTTATTTCCCTAGAAGCCTCTTCTTCATCATATTCAAGTTCTTGGTTCATTATTTCACAATTAGACAACGTATTTGGATCTGGGCATGAAGTCCGCAAGCATGTCATGTTATTTAAAGCCGCATTATTAGAACTGAAAGAAAAAAATAGCAAAATCAGAAAGAATAAAGGAAAATAAACGATGAAATTTGATTTCATTCCTTGGAATTTGAAGATAACAGGGTTTACATTTCGAAATTTAAAGACAAAAAGCTAAAGAAAACATCCGAGTTACAACCTGGAATAACTCGAGATGCAGAAAAAGTAGCAGGACAAGTCTACCGGGACTCCCTCCTGATTGGAAATGGCGTAGCCTTCCAATTTTGCAACTTGGCGCCTGGTGCCATATACAGCACCTTAGCGGTGCTAGTGCCCTCTCCTAGTTGAACCATATGGGTTTCGTAGAGCATTAACTCTCTTAAACCTCTACACTGCTACTTTTTTTTTCAATATTTAAAAGCCGGTCAGCATGCAAGTCCGAAGCAAATAAATGCACAGGTAGCAAGTAAGATGCATCAGTATGGTCTTTTTCATTTCGGGTACACTTGTCCTAGACAGAACCAATCCCTCTGTTGAGTCTCCAAGGTCAAATGCACGTGATGCAAAAAATTGTTCCTACTACGGATCCGGCATGAGGCTTTGTTATACTAGGTTAAAAACCTGGGTTTCTTGTTCTAGACCTGGCTTACCCGAGCGGACAACTCGAGCCGGGAGGGGGGGGGGGCAGCGTACCGGGGATACAGAAGCTCCACCAGCTTAGCAACTTATCCAAACCTGATGCCACGACTGGGGAAATACACAAGATAAAATCTAAGAGAAATACACAAGTGAGAGGGCAAAGAGAGAAAGACAATAAAGAGTTCAATGAGAGAAGAGAACATTAAGAGAAGCCTTGAACATTCTGAAAATAAGAGATATTGAAGGAAAAAGAGAGTTTTAAGAGTTTGAGAGATAGACTTGAGAGAAGGAAAATCTAAAAAAAAAATCAAAAACGACTGGGGAAGCTTTAACACTGTTCCATTAAATTTCAATTAGCTAGTCTGAAATTATCCTCTCCTTGAATCAATTTACCAACTGTTTGGACCTAAAGATGGATTGAGTTTCAGTCATTTAGCTTGAATTTTCGAATTTGCTGGTTTACTGTGACTTCGAAATTGAATCTTTGGTATTCTGGGTTGCATCTCCTGGTTTTGAAACTGATTTGGTGCATTATTTCATTGGATCTATACTGAACTCTGCTGTTTGCTATTACTACTGGCCCTTTACCTTGCTTTGCTTCTTCCATATTCTCAGTTACACTTCTATAATTTGCTTCGGGAAGAAAATCAATGTGAGGAATAAAATGGAAGTTCTAAAAGTTCAAAAAATGTTTGTAGCTTGTGATATGAGTCCAGTTTGATGGCATTTCGTTTGGTGTTGTTTTATATCCATTGTTTCTTTTATAATTAGTTTCTAATCTAGATCACCCTAAGCTACTTTCCGATGTTAAATTTGAACTATAGAAGTGATATGGATGAAGACTCAGTCAAGCATGTTGTTTAGCCTTCACTTCAAACTAGCACGGTCTTAGTGTGTGCCAGAGCTGTCACACCTCCTTTTTACGCGCCTACCCTTAGGGAGGATAAATGTATAAGGGAATTTTTCCATTTAAAGTGACATTATTCAAAATGAGATTATTTATCTATTTCAGAGTCGCCACTTGGGAAAGGTTTGGCTTTTGGTGTCCCAAGTCACCGGTTTATCTTGGATCCCAAATCGAGGAAATTTTCGACTTTCCAAATGAAGTCTGCGAACCAGAAATTCTAAGTAAGGAATTTTGTTGACCCGAGGGAAGGTGTTAGGCACACCCGAATCCCGTGGTTCTAGCACGTTCGCTTAAACTGTTATAAATGGCTTAATATCTAATTTAAGTACATGTTATCCTATAGTGCAATTTTAAAGATTATTTATCGCTTTATTATTATTTTTTAATGAGAATTACAATGTCGTGAAAAACACATCTTGGACCACGTCACATCAATGTACCCGTGGTTATTGACATATTTTGACTCCGTTGAGATTTGGATTTGGGTCACATAAATGTGCACCCGAGTTTAAAAAAGTAAATTATTAAAAGCGTGCCTAAAATGACTAACGCATTATTATCTTTGGGGAGGGCCGCTAAATTCACTAAACGGCCCATCCGGAATTCTAAATTTTTCATTTTTAACCAATTATTGAGGGCCCCGCAATTTATGTATTTTTTTTGGTGAGACTCGTCTTATTTATTATTTAAAAGGCAACCCTAAAAGCGACTATGTTTTGCTATTTTATTTATTTTCTCTAAAGAATAAAGAAAAGGTCCTAATTAATTAATAAGAGAAAGGCTGCCTCCAACATTGAGCCTACAAGGACGTTTGCAGCCCAATGAGCCCAGGTTCGAGCTTGGACGGGAGCAATGCAGCACAAATCTGGGCAGCCCAATCTGCTCCAAACGAATCAGCTGATGGCCCAGACTGAAACAGTAAATCAGCTGATGGCCCAGACTGAAACAGTACTTTTTACATTATCAGTATTGAACTAGTACTCAAATAACTTGGTGTTTTAAACTATTGGGCTACGGAAGTGAAATATATGAAACTAGGAGCTATTTGAACTTGTTTTTACAATTATTGAAACGAATCAATGCTTAAGAACTGTCATGAAAAAGAAACTAACACTAACAGCTTTAATGATTCACGATTTCCTAATAGAATTGCTGAAGGACACATTGAGCTTAAAAACCATTCAAGCCTATTTTATAACTACTAAAATTAAACATTCAAGGTAGGCCTTTTAACTAAGGTTCTAAAAGAACTAATGAGATCAAGTCACACTATACAGCCGTAGTAAACCATCCAGGGAAATTTAGCAGTCTACTGCAATCCCTATACAGCCTGGTCATATTTAAATAACCTATTGAGAATGAAACAAAACAGTCACTCCAGGTTTTATCTTATACTATGCTAAACAGATTCACAAAGGTCTTTAATAAGAAATTAACTATGACTAGTCATGAACTTCTCTGCACCATGAATTTGGCTATAACCAGTACTCAACAGGTGCAAGAATCAGCTAACAAGGAATTAACTACAATTGGTGATTTACTGGAAAACCAATCCAAGAAAACGAGGCTATAATAGTCTCTAGTCCAGTTGTTACGTAGCCCAATTCAGTTCAGCCGACGCAAACTATAAACAAGAGTCTAAACATCCTTAATGAACAAAACATTCAAAGATACAAATCAGAAACTGAATTAAATTAAAATCTTCAGGCTTCAATTACAAGTTCATCTTTTACATTTCAGCCTCACAATTATTGAAGTCAAGATGTGTACCTAGAATTAAGAAGTACAAGAAGAAGAAAGAAGAAATCAGCAGCAGCAATAACAACACAGCAACAATAGCAATACACCAGCAACAACAACTCAATCACGCCCAAGAAAACCCAGGAAAGTTGTAAATCAACAGCAAACATCAAATAACCCACAATAAACTCTATGGATCTTGAGTTAAACCAAAAAATAGAACGGCAAGCTACTGAACCACTTCAAACGGACCAAACCTCGACTAAAACTAATTTAATTAGACCCCAAACTTTTCAAAATCAAACCAGAACCACTCTGAGTTTCAATGAAACAGTAACACACTCAAACACTGATTCTCAAAGGTGCTGTTTTAAACTCTCAACTGAATGCCTCTCCAAAACTGGATTTTAGGACAAAGAAAAGAACATAAGAAAACTGATTGCTTCTTTTTCAAGTGTGACTTCTGAAATTGATTCAAAAGCTAACCAAGAACTCTTCAAAATGTTCTTTTAAGACTGACCAAACTCTCCCGTTTCTAAGCTCTCAAAACTAATTTTTAAGCTTGAAGAAAAATGCTCTCTAAAACCCCTCTCATACGCGTTAGACTCTTTAGGCGCGTATTTTAATAACATTACCTCCCTAAATTCGGGTGCACATTTATTTATTACTCAGGGTTAATCTAGTGATCTTTAATCAAGAAGAATGAAATTAATGAAAACGAAGGAAAAACTTGGGTAAGGAAAAACTTGATTTCAGACCCTCTCTAAATGATTTCCAAGACTGATTGAAAGACTTCTTAAAGACTTTCTGATAAATGATTAAACTCTCTCTGTTTTTCCTTAAGGTCTCAGCTCTCAGATTTTTCAGAGTATTTTCTTAGTCTATTCTTATGTGTGTGTATGAGTGTCTGCACGGCCTTCCCCCAAATAATAACGCGTTAAACTCTTTAGGCGCGTATTTTAATAACATTACCTCCCTAAATTAGGGTGCACATTTATGTGACCCAAATCCAATTCTCAACGGAGTCGAAATACGTCAATAACCACGGGTACATTGATGTGACGTGGTTCGAGATGTGTTTTCACAACGTTGCAATTCTCATTAAAAATAATATTAAAAGCGGTTAAAAGTTAAAATTTGCACATAAGTTAAAACATGTATAAAATCAGATTTTTAGCCAAATATAATAGTTTAAGCGACCGTGCTAGAACCACGGGATCCGGGGGTACCTAACACCTTCCCTCGGGTCAACGTTGTTTTGAGTCTCCAAGGTCAAATGCACGTGATGCAAACAAACATTCCTACTAGGGATCCGACATGAGGCTTTGGTATACTAGGTTAAACACCTGGGTTTATTGTTCTAGACCTGGCTTACCCGAGCGGACAACCCAAGCCGGGGGGGGGAGGGGGTGGGGGGCGGAGATACAGAAGCTCCACCGACTTAGTAACTTATCCAAACCTCGTTCTAATTTGGGATATGACTCTAAACAGAAGAGAAGGCACACGAAGTGCACCTTTCTCCATGATGTAGAAGACTCAGAGAGAGGAAGGGTTTCGCAACAGTTTATATATATAGTTCAACAAATATCAAAGCGGTAAAGAATTTAGCACAGATAGCATAGAACATGTAGGAAAATCAGATAAAGCCAAATATAACAATTATTCTACGCTCGAATTCTTGAACCCTGAACCAGAGATTCTGGGTTCGTGATCCCCAGCAGAGTCGCTAGACCTGTCAAACCTCCTTTTTGCGCACCTACCCCGAGGGATAATGTACAAGGGAGTTTTTCCATTTAAAGTGACATTATTCGAAATGGGATTGCTTATTTATTTGATTTTCAGAGTCGCCACTTGGGATAGGTTCGGCTTTTAGTGTACCAAGTCACTGGTTTAACTTGAATCCCAAATTGAGGAAAATTTTCGACTTTCCAATTGGATTCTGCGAACCAGAAATTCTAAGTAAGGAATTTTGTTGACCCGAGGGAAGGTGTTAGCACCCCCGGATCCCGTGGTACTAGCACGGTCACTTAAACTATTATATTTGGCTAAAAATCTAATTTTATACATGTTTTAACTTATGTGCAAATTTTAACTTTTAACCGCTTTTAATATTATTTTTAATGAGAATTGTAACGTTGTGAAAACACATCTCGAACCACGTCACATCAATGTACCCGTGGTTATTGACGTATTTCGACTTCGTTGAGATTTGGATTTGGGTCACATAAATGTGTAGCCAAATTTAGGGAGGTAATGTTATTAAAATACGCGACTAAAGAGTCTAACGCGTTATTATTTTGGGAAAGGCCGTGCAATTTACTAAATGGTCCGTTGAAATCTAAGTATTTTATTATAACCAATTATTGAGGGCCCCGCAGCTTATGTGTTTTATTTGGCGAGGCTCGTCTCATTATTTATTAAAAGGGTCAAACCTAAAGCGACTATGATTTGCTATTTATTTGCCTCTAAAATGAAGAAAGGGCCATAATTATTTGTTATTAGATTGAGTTGAACCAGGAATTGGCCCGTGTCTAGACATGAAAGAAAATAACGCACGACCCGGGCCCGCATATCAACTAGTTTGAGGCCCAAAGGCCGGAGAACGCGACTCAAGGTTGAGTCTTAACCAACGGCATAAAATAGCAACTAAGGGCAAATTCGAACGGCCTAGCTAGTTCCAAAATGTACCAACTAGCTTGTGCAATCTTCCTAAATGTTACTAAAGGTGAACTCAAATTGACAATCAACAGTAGTAATTTTCCTAATGGCAGGATATTAATTCAAATAATCAAGACTAAACCAACATTCGGGATTCTAAACATGAACTTCTGTGATTATGAACAAAGCTAGGGGACTAATTTTTGATTCATCCTTTTTATTGCTAACACGTGCAGATCGCAGGCCTGGAATTCATTTCCTACTCTAGCTTTTCTTCTAATTTCAATAGTTAAACTATACGAGACTGAAATCAAGCTAACTAGGACCTATGAATAATACTCAGCTTAGTCTACTCAAATTAGACAAACGTACTGAATTAACTACAACTCATGCAATTTCAGATTAACAGTATAAATCCATTGTTATTTGAAATAGTCCTAGTTTAGTTACAATAAACGACCAAAACATATGAAACTCCATAAAATAAATAGAAGCATTAAAAGAGCAATGAGAACTTCAGCAAAATGTGGCTTCCATTTTTCATCTCAGGTTTTCAACAAAAGTTGATACATCAACACAAGCCAGAGGTGTGTACCTGGTAATCGAATTACAGCAAAAGAAGAGGAGAACAACAACTATGCAACAGCAAAACAACAGCAGTTCACAGCAAGCAATTTGAAGTTCCAAACAGCCCCAAACACAAGCCTAAAGAGTTTGTAAAAGCCAGACAACAACATTCAACAACCAAATAGACCCAACTTAAAACCAACTTCAATCCAGGAAGTAGTAGGAAGCAGTCCAGGAGTCAGTTTTAAATAGACAATACACCAATTTCAACAGCCCAATGATCACTGCAGAACATAAACAAATTGGGAAGCTCAATGGAATAGCGATTCCATGAAAACTCTCGGAAATGATCTTTTGAACTCCTAAAATTCAGAAAGTTCTTTCTAACTCTCAAGACTATTTTTAGACTCTCAAAAAACTGACCTCTCCCTATCTCTCAAATTGGTCAAAAACTGATCAAAACTGACCCTTAAAACTCTCAAAGTTTTTAACATTCAGGGATCAAGACCAGCCACCAGCCTTCCTCACTCTTAGCTTGGGGGTTTTTCTTAAGAGTTTTTTAGCTCTCAGAGTCTGAAGACCTCCCCTTATTTCCCTTTTAAACTCACCAAGAAGATACCCTTCATGTATATTTTTTTTCAGTATCTCTCTATATTTTTAAAGTCCTCTCTGATTTTTCAAATGTCAAAAATCTTTTTTTTATCCACCCCCCCTTTTTTGGTCTGTCCGTGTCCTTTTATTCTGATTTCCAGCTCTCCAAAGTGGGCATTCCACTAGTGCATTTTTGCCACTAACAACTTATCTTTTCAGTTTTTAATTATGCACTTAACCTTATTGCCTTTAAAATAATCAATAATGCCCATTTCAATCCTTAAAATCAGCAAGTGCTGTCTTTCATTATGAGTATCTTTTGGCTATTCAATCCCACTTAATATTGTCTTTTAACTTATCCAACCCCACTAACCCTTGTCTCTATTCAATCCTTTAGCAGTCCCTTAATCAATTATTTATGTGATCTAATTCCCCAAAATACCCCCTGAACTAATGTGAATTAACCCTGAAAATACTATCTTAATCAGCTATAACCAAATCCCTAACAACTTAATGACTAAGGCTAAATTCTAATTGAACTGAATTTAAATCAAAATCATGTTAGCACTACATAGAACTCGACAAAATCCTTTAAGCTGAATCAAAATCACATTGATACTCAATAGTAAACTCAACAACAGTTTGCATTTGGCCTTAAATTAGATCAATGGCATCACAACCATCAGAACAACACCACATTGAGCTATAATTGGTATAGATATAAGGAATAAGTCAATACAAAACCTAGCCAAGAACACATGAACGTTGTAAACACACTGAACGAGAAACAACATTGAACAATTATGCAAAGACAAATAGCTACTAATAGCAGGGGACCCAACATCAGACGAAAATGAAACAAATCGAGGTAACAAACAACAATTGACCAGAACTACAGAGCTATAATTAAGGCGAATTAATCGACGAAGCTACTTATACCATATTTCAATTGACAAAAGAAAACTGGACCAAGAAAAGTCCGAAATAGAAGAGAGAAAACAAATAAAAGATGAAGAAATACCACAAAGCTTAAACAGCTAAACTGCGACAAAAATAGAAAAGAAAAAGAAGTAAAATACCTCAAAATCGTAGCCCAGACTCCAATCAGTTCCTATTGAAACTTCAAATTTAACTTTTGAGGTCCAAAACGGACTTTAATCGAGTGTTCTCAACTGAAAACACTCGACTAAAGTCGATTAAGAACCTCAAATTTCCCCTTTTACTCGGGCAGATTCCAGGTTTTAGCTCTCCAGGTTCGTTAAATCGAATTAAAATTCGATGAGTTCTACCATGATTTGAGAAACTAATATGGGTTTTAAGATGAGGGTGGCCTGGTGGTTCAGGGGTGTGACTTGCGGAAGGTTTAGGGTTGGCTCCGCCACCAAAGGATCTTGTAGCAGCGCTAGGGTTCATGTCTTCAAACTAAGATTCGAAGGGTTCTAAGGTGATTTGAGGAAAAATAGGTCTAGGCATGGTCATAGGAGAAGGAGGGCGACCTAGGGTGTTAACTTGGTGGTGATTGGTTGATTAGGGTTTTTGACTGATCCTTCAATTGAAGATTCGAAATCGTTGGTTGGGATTCGAAGGATAAGGTTCAGGGTTTTGAAATGGGGAGGTTGAGGTGAAAAGTGGTGTAAATTTGGGAGTCATCGGGCCATCGAAACTACCGTGAGGTGATTTTTGGTGGGCGGAGCACGGTAGGGGAAGGCGGAGGTTCGATAGACCTGTCTCTGAAGCTTAGAGACGATAGGGGGTTTGGCTTGGGGGGAGGGGCTAGGTGTGTTTGGCAGTTATATACGGGATGGGGGGAATGAATCCAAACCGATCGATCAATTAAGATCAACGGCTTGGATTGATTGACTTAAAGAAACGGTGACGTTCCGACGCCCTTGGGACCGGGTTGGTCTCTAGATGGAAATGGGTTGGTGTGTGGGAGACGGTACTGGTTCGTTCGATCAAATGAAACAAACGGCTCTGATCAACCAACCCTAAAGCAACGTTGTTTCCTTGATATGAAAGCTGAACTTGACCGTCTGATCTGTTTGATCGACGGTTCAGATCTGGCATGACGTAACGACGTCGTTTGGGATGTCTACGAGACCAACTGGTTTGGGCCAGGGATTGGGTGTGTGATTGGGCCTGGTTTTAATTTCCAAAACTAAAATTCCAATTTTAAAACCAAAAATCCTAGACCATATTAACTTAAAATGCGAAAAACATAGTTATCACATAAAAATAAAGAAAGTCACACAATTTGACATTAAATATTAAAATGCGAAGTACAAAATTTTTTTTGATTTTTTTGATTTTTTTAAAAAAATACTTAATTACTCCTAATTGTAAAATTAAATCCTAGAATGCAAATATAACATATTTTTTTGTATTTTCATTAATTTAACAAATAAACATGCACAGACAAATGTAAACAATACAAGAAAAAAATAACACAAAATTCGCAACAATTGAAAACAAACAAAACTATTTTATTTTTGTATTTTTTGGAGTAATTCTCATATAGTGCAAAAATCACGTGCTTACAGTCCCAGCACCGGGTGTTTCACCGCTTGCTCAGCTAGCTAGAGGTAGGGTTGGGGCATCCAAAGGTGGTGGTCAGGCCATTAGTTGTGGGGGTCAGACTGCTGGAGGTGGAGGCCAGCCAGATAGGGCCCGTCCTAGAGATGTAGTTCATAGTGGTAGACCCTAGCTCCGATGTTATGCTTTTCTAGCCAGCCCTAGGGATGATTCTTCTGATGCCATTATCACATGTATGGTTTCAGTTTGTGGTAGAGATGTTTCAGGTCTATTTGATACAGGTTCTATGTATTCCTTTGTCTCATCCTATTTTGCTTCATATTTTGTTGTGCCTCGTAATTCTTTAAGTGCTTCTGCGTATGTGTCCGCACCTATCAAAAATGCTATTATTATAGACCATGTTTATATTTCGTGTGTGGTTTCCATTGGGAGTCTTGAGACTAGTGTAGGCCTCCTACTTCGCGATATGGTAGACTTTAACATTATTTTGGGTATGGATTGTCTCTCACCTTATCACGCTATATATGGATTGTCATGCCAAGAGAGTGATCATAGCCTTTGCCAGGGTTTTCTCGATTAGAGTGGAGAGGGACTCCTAGCCATTCTAGCAGTAGGGTTATCTCTTATATGAAGGCTCGACATATAGTCGAAAAAGCGTGACTAGCTTATTTATCTTATGTTCGCAATGCTAGTGCGGAGGTTCTTTTCATGGATTATGCACCAGTTGTTCGAGAGTTTCTAGAGGTATTTTCATGGATTATGCCTGGGATGCCACCTGACAAGGATATTGACTCTGCATTGATTTAGCTTCGGGCACTCATCCCATTTCTATTTCACCATACCATATGGCCCCACCAGAGTTGAAATAATTGAAGGAGCAGTTGCAAGATTTTCTTGATAAGGGCTTCATTAGACCTAATGTCTAGCCCTGGGGTGCGCCCGTGTTGTATGTGAAGAAGATAGATGGATCGATGAGGATGTGCATAGATTATCGGCAATTTAACTAAGTCATCATCAAGAACAAATATCCATTGCCTAGGATTGATGATTTATTTCATTAAATTCAGGGGGCCAAGGTGTTTTCAAAGATCGACTTGAGGTCTGGCTATCATCAGTTAAGGATTTTGGCATCTGACATCCCTAAGACATCTTTTCAGACTCGATATGGGCATTATAAGTTTTTGGTGGTGTCATTTGGACTGACAAACGCCCCAACAATATTTATGGATTTGATGAACCGAGTGTTCAAGTCTTATATAGATTCCTTTATGATTGTGTTTATTGTTGATAGCCTGATCTACTCCTGCAGTCGAGAGGAGCAAGAGCACCATCTTCGGATCATACTTCAAACCCTGAGAGACAACCAGGTATATGCTAGGTTTTCAAAGTGTGAGTTTTGGTTGAGCTCAGTTGCTTTCTTGGGGTATGTCAGGTGGATCCTAAGAAGATTGATGTAGTTTAGAACTAGCCTAGACCCACTTTAGCTACAGAGATCCCGAGTTTCCTGGGATTGGCGGGTTATTATCGTCGGTTTGTAGAGGGGTTTTCATATATCGTAGCTCCACTGGCTAGGTTGACCCAGAAGGATGCCCCGTTTAAGTGGTCAGAAAAGTATGAGGTGAGCTTTCAGAAGTTCAAGACTGCTTTGACTACGACACCGATGTTGGATTTGCGCACAAGTTTAGGATCTTATATGGTATATTATGATGCATCTCGTATAGGACTGGGTACAGTATTGATGCAAGATGGAATGGTAATTGCAAATGCTTCGCGGCACCTGAAGGTACACGAAAAGAATTACCCCGTTCATGACCTAGACGGGCAACCATTATTCATGCATTGAATATTTGGAGGCACTATTTGTATGGTGTGTTGTGTGAGGTATACAAAGATCATTTGAGCTTGCACTATTTGTTCAAGCAGAAGGAGCTCAATTTGTTGTATAGGAGGTGGTTGGAGCTATTGAAAGACTATGATATCACTATCTTGTATCATCCCGGGAAGGCCAATATGGTGGCTGACGCTTTGAGTTGAAAGTCAGCGAGTATGGGAAGCCTTGCGTACATTACAATCATGAGAGACCGCTTACATTAGATGTTCAGGCCTTAGACAATCAGTTTGGGAGGTTGGGTGTTTTTAAGCCCAGTCGAGTTCTAGCTTGTGTAGTTGCTCAGTCTTCTTTGTTTGAGCGTATCAGAGATTGGTAGTATGATGACTCTCATTTGCTTGTCCTTAGGGACACAGTGTGGTACGGTGGTTGTAACGACCTGACCGGTCAATTTGAGAAATTAAGCTCCGTTCAGCGGTGTAAGGTGTGGAACAGCTTTAGAATACGAGTATCGACTTGTGTGAATGGTTGAATTCAGTTAATGGATGATTTAGATTCAAATTGAAAGAAGGAATCTAGTTTTGGGAGTTTAAGCGATGAGAATTTTATCAGAATTGGAATTTTAAGTAAACGGCCCCAGAATGAATTTTTGATCATTCCAAAAGCTTTGTATGGTTATTTTGGACTTAGACGCGCATCCGAATTTGGGTTGGGAGGTCCGTAGGGTAAATTGAGGCATTTCGGCAAAAGTTGCAAAAGTTGAAGTTTGGAAAATAAAGAAGTTTGACCCATAGTTGACTTTTGTGATATCGGGGTCGGAATGCGATTCTGAGAGTTGGAGCAGCTCCGTTATGTCGTTTTGGACTTGTCTGCAAAGTTTGGCATCATTCCAGATTGATTTGATAGGTTTTGGCGTGAGTTTAGGAATTTGAAGATTTGAAAGTTCATAAATTCAATTTATGGTTTGATTCGTTGTTTTGGCATTGTGTAATGTGATTCGTAACCTTGAACGAGTCAGTGTTAGGTCAAATAACTTGTTTGTATGTTTAGACAGGTAGCCAGGGGCCTCGGGTGTGTTGGGGTGGGCTATGGCTCATTTTCCCATTGTTTGGACTGTTGTATTCTGCTTCTGGTGTTCCTTCGCGAACAGCCATACGCAATCGCGATGTGTTGTTGCTGGTTGCCTTTTTTTCCTTCATCGCGTTCGCATAGAAACTCCTACAATCGCGAAGGCCAGCTTTCCTCTACTTCACGTTCACATCTATTGCCCCGCATTCGGGTAAGCTCCTATCATCGTTCATCGCGTTTGCGCCCCTTATTTTGCGATCACGAAGGGTACAACTTTGACTCTTTCCTCCGCAATCGTGACCAAATCTGCACGATCGCGATGCATAAATCCTTGGGCAGAATAAATAGTACTCTATTCTGAGGGTTAGCCATTTTTAACATTTTTGGAGTTCTAAATCATAGTTTTGGGTGATTCCTTGTGGGTTTTTCAAGCAAAACGTTTGGTTAATTTGGTTGGATTTGAACCGTACGGAGGCCTTTTTATCCGAGAAGTGCATTTTTAGAATTTGGTTTGTCGTCTTTGAGGCATGCATCTTGGCTAACCTTGTATGGCGGGTTCCCCTTAGGATTGAGTCTTCTATGTTCATTGTAGTTTGAGTACGTGAGGTGACGAGTGCGTGTTTGGACTTATTTGTGGAAAATTGGCCTTTTAGGATTCTTAGGTCTCCATATTCACTATGTAGGAATGTGTTCTTGGCATAACTGAGTTTGCTATTTACTTGTTTCACCTCTATAATGATTAATTGGAATTAATTTCGTCATAATTTACACTTATTGCCTAATCGACTCCTAGTTGGCTTAAAAGAAGGATTTTGCTTCTCCTATTATCATGCTATCCTTTCATATATGTTTGTCTTATTTGAGAATTATTATTATTCTTGCTACAATTTAGTTTAGTCTTAAGCGAAGCTAAAGTTCACCTTTTCCCTAATAGTATTGTGGAATATCCTTGAAATTGTCCAACCTTAAAAGAAGTTAGATAACCTATACCTTTGTTGACTCGACCTTATTTGGGATTACTTGACTCGCGTTGATTTCCTTGTTATTACTTGTATATTGTGGGATCATCGCTATATGTTAATATTCCCATGTTGAACTTTTCCTTTTATGCCAACATTCTTTTCTTTGGTTATTCCTCGTGAGCTGGTTCTACCATTTTCTTGTGATTTACGGTCCATGAGTTGACTACTTGTCTTACCTTGAATTATTGTCGTTTTGTTGTTGTTATACGTATCCTGGTAATGTACGAGCTTTCTGTTCTGTTGTTACTATTATTTCTATTGCTTCCTTGCATGTTTAGTTTGGGACAATGAAACGGTATTCCGGGAGATCCCCTCTGCATGTTTTCTTTGGGACTATGGAACGGTATTCCTAGAGAACGCCTTGCACTTTTACTTTTGGGACTACAGGATTGCACCCGAGATATCCCCTGCGCATTATGAGATGGATTACGGGAAGACACCTAGGAGATCCACTGGATATTTATATTTGGATTACGGGAAGGTATCCCGAGAGATCCTTTGTATCTTTATATTTGGACTACGGGACGGTATCCCAAGAGATCCTTTGTACATTTACGTTTGGGACACGGGACGGTATCCTGGGAGATCCCCTGTACTGATTACTGTGTTCTGAGATGTTGTTTCCATTAATCCTATCCCCATGTTAACGGTATATGTGTTGTCCGTTCTTGTCCTTATGCTTACTAGCTGGTATGAACTATGTTAGGACACTTGCACAAGCATACACGTGGCTAAGTACCTTTATCAGATAGGGGTCACCTTGAGATTTCTGAATATAGACGCACATCTTTGTTTACTTTCCTTCCATGTGAGAAGGACTCTTTTGGGTACGTGAGTTTTCAGTATCATTATGAGGTGTGATGAGGGCACAGAATGCCAAGTGCTAGGGTTTAGGTATTGAGACCTGTATTGTATGATTATGAGATGAGGTGTCACGAGGTGTTTATATTCGAAGGATATTTATTTCAAAATGGATTTATTCGAAAGATATTCATTATTAGAGAACTATTTCAGAAAAAAAAATGTTTACGTGAAGATGTATTATTCGAAATATTCTTATCAACTAAAGGATTTGACTAATTAATTGAAGTTTTTGGCTATGAACTAATGTGAAAGTTGCCGTAGTTGCTGAGTTATGACTTGTCGTTACTGTATTTGTGAATTTAGAATTTGGGTTATATTTTTGTTCACTTTTATGAGCTTTATTATGGTTTTCCACTGTTACATGTTGCTTCCTTTCCTTATTGTAGTTATTGTATTGTTAGCAATATCGCTTTGTAGTTTATATAGATATCACGTTCGGACGTCTCCATACTTATACTTGTTCCGCTTATTAGACTAGTGGGTGTCTTGACTGTTCTTTGTCACTACCCTACTGAGGTTAGTCTTGATACTTACTGGGCACTTCTGCACATTTTTTTTGTACAGATCTAGGTATTGTTAGCTGGTAGCTTTGTAGATTCTTGCCGAGGAGACTCGAGGTAGCCCTACTGCTGTGTTCGCAGGCTTCGGAGTCACCTTCCTATTTTATATTCACACTATTGTATCTATTCCATATGGTTGTGTCTAAAAGTTGTAGAGAAACTTTGTAGAGCTTGTGACTTGTACTACCCGGTCTGGGAAGATGTTCATTGAATAAAGGATTTATTTTAGAAGAATTTTAGATGTTATTATTTATTTTTGTTTTCTACAACTTATTAGGATTACCTAGTCCTTAAGACTAGGTGTTATCACGAAACCCAATGGAGGTGAAATTGGGTCATGAAAGGTTGATATCAGAGCTCTAGGTTCATAGGTGCTATGAGTCATAAGTGAGTTTAATAGAGTCTTGCGGATCGGTACGGAGACGACTGTACTTATCTTCGAGAGGCTACAAAACTATTAGGACAATCTCACTTCCTTCATTCCTTTCGTTCAAGCTTATTGATCTTGGAGTTTGAACTTTTATCCTTCCATTCTCTCACAGATGATGAGGACACAAGCTGTGGTTATCGATGACACTGCTCCAAGAGTAGGTGTCGTTGGAGGTAAAGGAAGAGGCCTACAAGGAGTATGTGCCACGGCTAGACCACACCCAGAGCAACGAGTTTCCATTACTCAGGCCCCAGGTGTCATGGCGGCAGAATTTGTGGTTCCAATTCAGCCCATGGTCAGGGCAGCAACAACCGAGGGGAACCGCTTAGATTGTAAGGTTCAAGAAAAAAATGTGACCCCCTATATCTAGCGATTTGTCTTAAGAGAGCACATTGGGTTTCATTTTTCAAATTTTGAGCTTACCCCAACATTAGAGGAAATAGCTAGCTACATCGGAAAAGATGAGGTTCCTTTAAGGCACAAATACTTGGTTTCCCCAAGAACTGTAGCTATACATAGATTTTTAGACTCTCTGAAGATACGTAGAACGGTTCACAACGTAGATCTGGCAAATGGTTTTTTCACCCCACACTTTATATACCATAGATATGGCCACATCGGGGGATTCAATAATTCGGAAAGCAAGATAAGTAGTAATGGTAACCGTCAAAAATGGGAAGAGCATAGGCGTGTCGCTTTCATGGTGGTTTCTCTGGGGCTTGTGGTATTTCCAAGGAAAGACGGAAACATTGACATAAAAATAGCCGGGGTCGTCAGTACTCTAATGACTCAAGACAAAAGCACTCTCGCACCTATGATATTAGCCGATATCTTCCGTGCTCTTACAACTTGCAAGGCTGGGAAAGATTACTTCGAGGAATGCAATCTACTGTTACAAATGTGGATGACCGAGCATTTGTGCCATCGTCCTTAGTTTTTGAGCTACGAGTCTCCAGAGAAAACCTGCATAGAAGAGCTTTACACAAGGATTAAAGGGGTTAATCTGCCAGAAGGATTCACGGGTTGGACAACATACTTTCGGTCCCTCACTGCTAGTCAAATAGAATGGACATTTGGATGGTTGCCCGTTGATGAAATCATATATATGCCAGCAGCAAGGTCGCATTTTCTTTTGATGGATCTTAGAATCATTCAGTCTTACGCCCCGTACCGAGTACTAAGACAACTCGGGAGGTGCCAGATAGTGCCTAAGGATGATGATCTTAGTTTGCAAGTGGTTGAGATTGGCCCCGACGGCCAGTTTCCTAAAGCAAAGGTTCGCCAGGTCTGGAGCGAATGTCAATATTTGGCGGCAAATACTTGCTTCCGAGATCGAGCCAAAGAAGAAGTGTCACCTGATTATCAGGCTTGGTATAGAAGGGACGTTGCATTCGGGAGGCCGGCCAAAAGGCCTCACCTCCAGGAGTTTGCTAAATCATCGCAAGAAAAGTGGGCTTGGCTAGCCAAAGAAAATGAGTACATGGCAAAAATAGGAGAGTTGGAAAAGCAGGTCCAAGACCTTAGGTTTGAAAACAGTGTGCAAGCTACGGCTGACGAGGGTGAGAAAAGGAAATTGGCCAAAGAAAATGAAGTGTTACGAGCCCAAATTCAAAAAATGAAGATAGAAGCCGAAACCACTACTAGGAGTGCCAAAGATGCAAAGTTTATAGAAAATTTAAGGCAAAAGTAAATGATTACAGTTTCGATCTCAACAAAGCGGAAAGAGAATTAGCCGGGGTTCGAAAGCAGTTGGCCAAAAACGCAGAGGAACGAGCCATTCATGATCAACCAGTTAAGGGAAGAACATGATAATGAGGTTGCGGTATTGAGGAAAAAGGTCATTACCGCAGAAAACAAAATGATAAAACAAGCAAAAGAGTTCAAGGTTGTAAGAGAGCACTGTTATACAGCATTAGCACAATTAGAAATGGACCTGCAACAACTCCGGGAGAGAAATCAGTAGACTTTGGAGGCCAGGGCCGAGCAAATAGGGGGACTGCTTCAAGAAAAAGGCATAATCAGAGAAAGAATCCTAGCTATTGCTCACCACATAACCAGAAAATGCCAAATGTGCGAGAATATGACTTAGACTACCTTCTTTGACTCAGTGATGATATTTGTGAAATAGATAATGAGTGACCTGGACAGACTCCAAGGGGACCTTGCACATAGGCCCGTGGCGAGACCGAACGATGTCCCGCGGGCACCAGGAGCTTTGATGTATTCATGATTGTCATTAGAGTCTGTATTTCATTTTTACTAGAGTGTATCAGTTATTTGAGTATGTATTTTCATTTCAAGTCAGTCTGCATTTTCATTTTGAAGTAGAATAGTTGTTGATGGAGTTTGTAGCCCGTCTTATCATTTAGAGTCTGTTAGTGTCACGCCCCAAAATCCGAGTAATGTGACCGGCGCTCAACCGAGTAAACCCGACTGAGCAAGCCTGGCAGGTTGCATGCATACTACCCAACCCAACTGATAATTAAATAAGGGATGGACTTCAAAAAAAATACTTAGTAAGTATTCTATTAACAATTACATATCATTTCCATTAGCCGCTTAAATCATAATTATCAATTATTACAAGTTTTGTAAATCATCTCCAAATATCAATATTTCGACCTTAATTTCCAATACCCAACACAACCCACAACCTGTCTACGGAGCCTCTAAGTATAACTGGAGAATAATACAGAAATGCCGGCAACAAGTCTCCGGGTATACCTTATACAAATACAGAAATAAAACTTCGGGAAGAACAACGGCATAAGCCACGCAAGGCCCCGAGGGGAAAGGGGCTTACCAATATAGCTGATGGAAAGTAGAGGAGGTGCTACTGCCGGTGGACTGAAGTGCTTGCTATAGCTCCACCTACAGTCATAACACGAATGTAGCGCCCCCGGCAAAAGGGACGTCAGTACATTTGAATTGTACTGGTATGTATAACAAACCTTACCCTGAGTAACCTCAAGCCATACACAAGTATTGAACAATAGAAGGAAGCAACAATTGAGTACACACAAGGAAGACAATCACGGCAAACAAGTTAACAAACTCTCCTTTCCCCATCATCATTTCCACATTTTCAATTTCACAATGTTCTCATATTTCATTTCAATAGTGATATCGATCACTTTTTCCACCCTTATTACCTCGGCCACCCTTATTACCTCGGCCACCCTTATCACCACAACCCTCACCTTATTACTTCGTGTTGCGGCGCGCAACCCGATCCCACCGTAAATTTCACAATTCACAAATAACACAACCATAACAACAATTCACATAGAACACCAACAATAATAATTCACAAGGATAACCACAACAACAATTCACATAAGGTTTAGGTGACTATCCATATCATTTCCATCTTTTTCAATAGCCCGTTATACCCATTAGATCACAACAATAGTTTTCCACGACTATCCACAAGGGATGTTATCACAGTTATTTCAATTTCACCAATTACGATTCCCCTCTATCATATGTTCCACAATCCTTGCCGCATAACACATCCACAATCACAACTTAGTTTATTGCCATTTACTTGCACAATCATATCAGATGTCTCAACCAACAACGCATAAGGCACGATATGTACATGCAAGAGTTTTCCGATCTTGGATGACTTTGGAAAATCAGTTAAAGAGGATGAGACTCTCTCTCTCAAGAGCCCTCTCTTCCTTCTCTCTAGTTCTACCCAGAAAATGTGTAAAAATGAAGTGTTGGGTCATTTTATGGAAGAAGAGATCGGGTTGAAAAATTAGAAAATCTAGAGCCGAGTCGGGTCAGCGCTCGCACTCTGTGATCGCAGAGTGGAAATGCGGTCCGCATAATGGACCATAGAAGTGCTCCAAAAACCTGACTTCTCTGCCTGGGTTTGCGACAGAAATGCGGTCCGCATTTTAGTTCTGCGATCGCATAATGCATCGCAGAATTGACCTCCACAAATCCCTGAGGAACTTATGCGATGATTATGCGGTCCGCATATTGATTATGCGATCGCATAGTGGACCGCATTTTCAACTTCAATTTTGACAAGTCTTCTGCTTCACTCTGCGGCAGGAATGCGGTCCGCATAGCTGATCTGCGACCACATTCTGGACCACATAAATGACAATTTTCTGGAAACTTTATTCTTTTGACTTTTAAAGCTTAGATCACTACCAAGGGTCCGAACCGCGGCGAGCTTGCGAGTTCTACACATATTCGGACCTTGGCACTATGAGCTACTAGGTTTTAAGCACAAAATTTTACGCGGCCTTACAGTTAGTTATCTTCATGCGTCAGTCTTGATTCCTTGTATTTGAAATGCTTGCCATTAGTAAAATTGAAAATTCCAAAAACATTTAGTTTCTATATTACATTTGATCTGATTCAGGCACAGGCACGATGCGTACAATCCCTATAGGATCCGACCATATGAAAAAGCAAAATACAATAAGAATAAAAAAATAAAATAAAAAGAAGAGCGGAGCAATAAAAGAAAACAGGAGAGAAAAAGAAAAACAAAAGAGAAGGGAAAATTCGGAACAAAGAAACAATGACAAATAAAAGAAACAAGGCAAGGATAAAAGAAAGATGTCACAGTCAAAGCCAGAATGACGCAAGCGGTCGAGCAAATGGATGCTAGAAACCATTAGCTGCCTAGGTGCATTCATGCCCCAAATGTGCGGTTATCTATTTGATTAATTCCCTAACCGCTAACAACATTGTTGTTGATGATGAGTCCAGGCAAGTGTTCAGTTGACTGACATTCTGGCAACCCACCCATACAACACCCGATCTAAAGATAAGTACAAAATGGTTAACCAAGAGTTAGAAGCAAGCATCGTCGACCCATCTAGGGAGGAAGAAGTTGCGGATGTCTACGCCATGAAAGAGGAAATGTATAAGCTGAAGCAACAGATGGCCGAAATGTACCAGGCTTGGGCAAAGGGATACCCACTACTAGCTTACCCTGCTAACCTAACCTACATCCCACCATTAGCTCAGCCACAAGATCCTCCTACAGTTAATTCCTCTCCGGCCTACCCTACTTACCAGCAATACTACGCAACTACTTCCCAAACACACCACCTCCCCTACCCAAGAAAATCCCATGCCCTCCACCTCCAGTCACTCCAGTCTTTGTGGCTCCTCCACCCATCACATTAAAGAGATCTTCTAGTGAACCCCTGTTTCAAACTCAAGAAACCCACTACTACCTACCGGAACCCACCTTCAAACCGCTAGAACCATATCGTTATATTCCTCTTCTTGATATCTCAGCTGAAGAAGAGAAGCCTTCTAAAAACCCTAAGCAGGAAGAAATGATACGAAAGGTGAAAAGCTTGAAACAATCGTTCAGAAATATGCAAGGTCTAGGAGGACAGGTGAGTGTCGCTTACAAGGACTTGTGATTGTTTCTTGACGTCCAATTACCTGCGGGATTCAAGTTACCAAAGTTTGATCTGTATGACGGACATGGTGACCCAGTAGCACATCTACAAGGATTTTGTAGCAAGATGAGAGGGGCTGGGGGAAAGGATGAGTTATTAATGGAATACTTTAGTCGAAGTCTCAGTGGTGCTGCTTTGGAATGGTACACACGGCAAGATCATGCTCGATGGTACACCTGGGATGATTTGGCCCAAGCATTTGCAAGCCATTTTTAGTACCAAAATTGAGAAGAAGCCAGGGGAAAGTTTCAGAGAGTATGGTTTTCGGTGGAGAGAACAGACCGCCAGAGTTGATCCTCCAATGAATGAAAGCGAAATGGTCGATTATTTTCTGCAGGCTTTGGAGCCTACTTACTATGGTCATCTGGTGTCAGCAGTGGGAAAATCTTTTAATGAGGTAGTGAAAATGGGAAGTATGGTGGAAGAAGGTCTGAAGACTAACAAGATTATGAGTTATTCAATAATTAAAGCAACTACCCAGGCCATCCAGAGCGGTACTGGAGGAGTATTGGGAAAGAAGAAAAAGGAAGATGTTACAGTAGTAGAATCAAGAGCTTGGTCCAGGGGTCCATCACCATATTATCATCAACCATGCCCCCATCCCCAAACTTACCCACACAGCCCATATGGCCTGCCACAACACTACTATCCACCTCCCGTTCCCCACTTCTCTGTCCACCATGCCCAAGCATAGCCTCAATCTCAAGCACCATGGTGTGCACCCACCACACAAAATACCTACCACACTCAAAACACATACCCACCTCCGAGAGCCTACAAAAACCCCACTGGACCCGGTTTTCTACCCAACCCTGCTGCCAAGAATGATAGGTTGCAAAAGAAGAAGACTTTCACTCCGTTAGGAGAATCTTATACCAACTTATTCCACATATTGAGATAGTTGGGCATGTTAAATCCAATTGAACCCAAATTGCCAAATCCTCCCCCAAGGAACCTGGATCATTCAGTGAATTGTGAGTATTGGTCAGGTGCCCTAGGGCATGATACAGAGAAGTGCTGGCATTTGAAAATGGCCATCTAGGAGCTCATTGATACCCGCCGGATTGAAGTACAGGCTCCGGAGATGCCTAATATCACTCAGAATCCATTACCCACCCATCATGAGACTCATATGATTGAGTTAGTGCAAAAAGGGGAATGCAAGAAGCCTTCACAGACTGTGATGATAATCAGGGCCAGTGAGAACAAAGCAAATGAAAAATTAATCAGTAAAAAGGCATTGGTCACAGTAGAACATACAATCAACAAACCAGTGATGACAGTGAAACAAGAACCCCTTAAAGTATCAGGAGCGGTTGTTAAGCCTGTTGTGATTGTAAAGGGCGCTTGCACAGAGCCGGTTATCAGCAAACCGGTGACTCAGTTACTAGTGGTTAGTGAAAAGGCCATCCCATGGAACTATGATCGAGTGACTATGATGTACAAGGGGAAGGAAGTTAAAGAAGAAGTTTGTGAAACTCATGCATTGACTCGTTCAGGGAGATGCTTTGTCCCTGAAGAGCTGAGAAAGGTTAAAGCAGCAAAAGACAATCCAGCACCAGTAAAAAGGGCCGTAACTGAAGAAGAGGCTGAAGAATTATTAAAGGAAATAAAGGCGCAAGATCATTCCATTGTAGAACAGTTGAGTAAAACTCCAGCGCAGATTTCACTGCTGTCTCTATTGATTCATTCGGACGAGCATCACCAGGCGTTGATGAAGATTCTAAATGAAGCCCATGTTCCGGATAAGATTTTTGTAAATCATTTGGAGAAGATAGCAAATAAGATTTTCGAGATCAACAGGGTTACATTTTTCGATGATGAGTTGCCTTTAGTGGGTACTGAGCATAATAGGGCACTTTACCTTATAGTGAAGTGTGAAGACTCTTTGGTTACTCGATTATTGATTGACAACGGGTCTAGCGCAAACATTTGCACTCTCTCCACCCTGAAAAAGTTAAAAGTGGACAGTGAGAGAATCCAGAAGAATAGCGTCTATGTGCGAGGATTTGATGGAGGGGGAAAGGACACGGTCGGGGACATCATGTTAGAACTGACAATAGGACCAGTTGAATTCACAATGGAGTTCCAAGTGCTCGACGTGGCTGTTTCTTACAATTTCTTATTGGGTCGGCCCTGGATTCATGCCGCAAAAGCTGTGCCGTCTACCTTGCATCAGATGGTCAAATTTGAATGGGACTAATGGGAAATTATTGTGCATGGAGAGGATAATTCATGTAATACCATTATGCCTTTTGATGAAGCTGAGGATGACAAAGGTCCATGGGTTTACCAAGTCTTGGACACAGTGTCAGTTGCCAAAATTCCGGAAGGAGAATGTATTCCGTGGCCCAGAGTAGCTGCTGCATCTGTCATGGTGGCTTCATAAATGATAAAGAATGGATTTTTACCAGGAAAAGGCTTGGGTGCTTCGTTACAGGGCATCATACAGCCTGTATCTCTTCCTGGAAACTTGGATACTTTCGGTTTAGGCTTTAAGCCCACTATTGCTGACATAAGGCGAGCTAAGCCGATGAAAAAGAGAGCATGGACCCTTCTAAAACCCATACCCCGCCTATCCCATTCCTTTGATCGGCCTGGTACTAAGAGGCGCCCAGCAACAGTAATGCTTCAGTCTGTAATGATGGAACCCGACAAGGAGCTGATGGAAAGGTTTGAAAAGTTGTTTGATGAGGTGAATATAGTGGAGGCAGGCGAAGGTCCAAGCAAAGCAGATGTGCAGTTCGGGGGGGACCGTGCAAAGATTAATAATTGGGAAGCTACTCCTCTTCCTACCCGGAGGGAGTCGTGGTAGTTAGTTTTGATTTTCCTTTCAGTTTAATCTGGATTATTCCCAAGGTTGTAATTCGAATGCTATGTTCCGTCCGTTTGGATGAGTTAAACCTTGTTATCTTTCAATTTTAATGAAATGCAATTTCCTCTCTTTTTCATTCCTGATAGCCTTTATTTTGTCTTTCTTTTCTTTCTTGTACAGTCCCTTTTATGCTGGTATCACTGATGTGTCATGCATGCGGAGTCTTTGGCCTAGTCTTGATTACCAATCTAACTCCGAAATAATAATACAAGAAATTGAGTGTGATGACGAGGTAGAATATGATGATGAGTAAGCCTTTGAAGAAATCAGTAAAGAATTAAGTCAATTTGAGAAAAAATCCAAACCTAATCTGAATGACATAGAGGCGATCAATTTAGAGGATCAGGAGAATGTTCGGGAAACAAAAATAAGTGTCCATTTGGAGCCTCCGCTCATAGAAGATATAATCAAAGCACTGCTTGACTACAAAGATGTTTTTGCGTGGTCATGTGACGATATGCCGAGTTTAAGTACCGATTTGGTGGTCCACAAATTGCCCACCGACCCAGCATGCCCTCCTTTCAAGTAGAAGTTGAGGAAATTCAAAACAGATATCAGTGTGAAAATCAAAGAAGAGGTCACCAAACAGTTTAATGAGAAGGTCCTCCGGGTCACCCGGTATCCCACCTGGTTAGCTAATGTTGTTTCGGTACCAAAGAAGGATGGGAAGACCAGAGTGTGCATTGATTATCGTGATCTCAATAAGGCGAGTCTAAAAGATAACTTCCCACTGCCAAATATCCATATATTGATTGACAACTATGCCAAACATGAGATTGGTTCCTTCGTGGATTGTTATGCGGGTTATCACCAGATTTTGATGGATGAGGAAGATGCGGAAAAGAGGGCATTCATCACGCCTTGGGGAACGTATTGTTATAGGGTTATGCCATTTGGGTTGAAGAACGTAGGGGAAACATATATGAGGGCGATGACCACCATGTTCCATGATATGATACATCGGGAAATCGAAGTCTATGTGGATGACATGATTATAAAGTCGAGAAAGTAGTGTGATCATGTCAAAGACCTGAGAAAGCTTTTCCAGAGACTCTGTAGGTACAACCTCAAACTTAATCCGGCGAAGTGTTGGATTTCCGTCAGGGAAGTTGTTGGGGTTTGTGGTAAGTCGACGTGGAATTGAGTCAGACCCGTCCAAAATCAAAGCCATTCAGGAGTTACCACCACCAAGAAGCAAGAAAGAGGTGATGAGTTTGCTCGACAGGTTGAATTACATCAGCAGGTTCATTGCCCAACTTACAACAATTTGTGAGCCTATCTTTAAGCTGTTAAAGAAAGATGCTGCGATCAGATGGATGGATGAATGTCAGGAAGCATTTGACAAGATTAAGGAGTATTTGTCCAGTCCACCTGTATTGGTTCTGCCAGAGCCGGGAAGACCCTTGATCCTCTATCTGACAATTTTGGATAACTCTTTTGGTTATGTACTGGGGCAGCATGATGTCACAGGAAAGAAAGAGCACGCGATTTAATACCTCAGCAAAAAGTTCACATCTTATGAGGTAAAGTACACTCAGCTCGAGAGGACGTGTTGTGCTTTAACCTGGGTAGCGCAGAAATTGAAACATTACTTGTCATCATATACCACCTATCTCATCTCGAGGTTGGACCCATTGAAGTACATTTTTCAAAAGCCCATGCCCACAGGGAGGCTCGTGAAATGGAAAATTTTGCTTACAGAATTTGATATTGTCTACGTGACCCGTACTGCATTGAAAGCACAAGTGGTGGATGATCATTTAGCCGAGAACCCAGTTGATGATGTATATGAACCTTTAAAGACATATTCCCTGATGAGGAGACAATGCACGTCGAGGAATTAGAACAAGTTGAAAAGCCAGGGTGGAAGTTATTCTTTGATGGGGCTGCCAATACCAAAGGCATTGGGATAAGAGCAATACTTATTTCTGAGATAGGGTAGTATTACCCTGTTACAGCTCAACTTCGCTTCTACTACACCAATAACATGGTTGAATACGAGGCATGTATCTTGGGTTTGAGGTTGGCTATATACATGGGTGTCCAGGAGATCTTGGTAATGGGTGACTCGGATCTTCTGGTGCATCAAATTCAGGGAGAATGGGAGACGCGAGACTTAAAGCTCATACTGTACTGGTAATGTTTGCATGAACTTTGTCAACAGTTTTAGTTGATAGACTTCAGGCATATCCCAAGGATTTATAATGAAGTTGCTGACGCCTTGGCCACTTTGGCATTGATGTTGCATAATCTAGATAAGGCGTACGTGGACCCATTGCAGATTTAGGTTCGAGATCAGCATGCCTATTGTAACAGGGTGGGGGAAGAGCTTGATGGTGAGCCGTGGTTTCATGATATCAAAGAATACCTCAGGATGGGAGTATATCCGGCACAGGCCACAGGGGATCAAAAGAGAGCCATTAGACGCTTAGTGAGCGGATTTTTCTTCAGTGGAGGAGTGTTGTACAAAAGAACTCCAGATCTTGGTTTATTGAGGTGCATGGATGCTACACAGACTACAGTTATCATGACCGAGGTACATGCAGGAGTTTGTGGACCTCATATGAGTGGATATGTATTGGCCAAGAAGATTCTCCGAGTAAGGTATTATTGGAGTACTATGGAACGGGATTGTATCAGTTTCGTGCGCAAGTGTCATCAGTGCTAGGTACACGGAGATTTGATTCACTCTACACTATCTGAATTGCATACAATGTCGGCACCGTGGCCTTTTGTTGCTTGGGGAATGGATGTCATTGGACCGATCGAGCCAGCGACGTCAAATGGGCACATGTTTATTCTGGTAGCCATTGATTATTTCACTAAGTGGGTTGAGGCGAAAACTTTCAAATCGGTGACCAAGAAAGCATTGGTTGATTTTGTGCATTCAAATATCATTTGTCGATTCGGAGTCCCGAAGGTAATTATCACAGATAATGGTGCCAACCTCAACAGCCATCTGATGGCGGAGACATGTCAGCAGTTCAAGATCACGCACCATAATTCCACTCCATATCCTCCTAAGGCTAATGGAGCAGTCGAGGCTGCTAACAAGAACATCAAGAAGATACTTCTAAAAATGGTGGAAGGGTCCAGGCAATGGCGTGAGAAGTTGCCTTTTGCCCTGTTAGGCTATCGCACTACTGTTCGCATTTCAGTAGGGGTGACTCCTTATTCATTGGTATACGGCACGAAAGTAGTAATAAACGCAGAGGTTAAAATACAATCCCTTCGGATTGTTGCCGAAGCAGAAATTGATGATGATGAGTGGGTCAAAGCCCGTTTGGAACAATTGAGCTTGATTGATGAAAAGAGATTGGCAGTAATATGTCATGGACAGTTATACGAACAGAGAATGGCAAGAGCATATAACAAGAAAGTGCGTCCGCAGAAGTTTGATGTAGGGCAATTGGTGTTGAGGCATATCCTACCTCACTGGGCTGAGGCAAAAGGAAAGTTCGCCCCCAACTGGAAGGGGCCATATGATGTAACCCGAGTGTTGTCCAATGGTGCATTGTAATGTGTAGAAATGGCTATTAACTCTGATGCAGTCAAGCGATACTATGTATGATTTCTTTATCTAAATGTACCTAATTGTATTTGGCATGTTTTGAGATTGAAATGACGAAGGCATTTTGTTCTGCTATCCAAACACTTTATCCTTTGTTATCCCTTTGAGCCTTATTCTATTTTATTTTGTATCTTTCTTTCGAAATCAATAACAAAACTCGAAGACCCGAGCAGGGAAAGTAAATGGAGAAAACAAGAGAAAGTAGTGAAAAGAAAAAAAAAGAAAAGAAAAGAAAAGGAAAAGAGAAAAGAAAAAGAAAGAAAATAAAAGGAAAAAAAAGAAAAGAAAAGAAAAGAAAAGAGAAGGAAAAGAAAGGAAAAATGGAAAAAGGAAAGATCACAACAACAAAGTAATTTTATGACCTGAACTACGTTTGACTTGATCCCAAAAGGGTATGTAGGCAGCTTCTCTATGAGGTTCAGTCACAACAAAATAAAAGTCCAAAAGTCCCCAAGAAAGGAACTGGGGCAGAAGTTGTGGTCGTTGTAAAAATTTGATTCCGAAAGTTGTAATTTTGAACGCATGTTGAATTATTTTGAGCCTCTATACCCTTCTTTCTAAATCCCATCCAAAAGCCACATTACGGTCCAAAGAAAGACCTTCCGATCAATCTTCAAGAAATGCTAATGTGAGCAGTTAAAGTGATTCATGCTGGGGGCAATACTCTGATATCAGGAGAGAAAGGAAAACGATGAAAATGAGAGAGTTTATTGGTGAAAACCCTCACGGTCACCTTAAGGTGACTGGAGCTGAGAGAAATAAAAAATGAGAGTGTCTTATTGGTGAAAGCCCTCACGGGCACCATAAGGCGACGTGAGCTGAGAGAAATTGAAATGAGAGAGTCTTATTGGTGAAAACCCTCACGGGCACCGTAAGGCGAAGGTGAGTCTTCAAATGGGCAAATGAAACAAGTCTGTGGTTGAAAGATGCTCAAAACATGGCAAGACGAGCAAGGTTTGGGTTTTGTTGAAAGTCGGGTTAGGAAAGTATGGAACAACAAATATGGCAATTGAAAGTTGATTGGTTGAA